>WYDI02025533.1:0-23086 GCA_009867235.2 Psittacus erithacus | reverse complement strand
CACAGGGAAGAGCTTCTGCCTAAGAGCTCATCTCAGTCTCCCCTCTGTCAGGTTAAAGCCATTCCCCTTGTCCTGTCACTACTTGCTCTTAGAAAAGAAAAGCGTAGTCACAAATGTCCCATAAAACCATGTAATCCAGCTACATACTGCAGTTAAAATGACAACGGTGAAACGGTGCTGAGTACCCCTATTAAGAAAGAGCTCCATCAAATATCCAAAGATACAATTGGACTGACTGTGAGAAAGTAAACATACATTTTCCTCCAGATTACTGCAGATCTTTTAGCTGTCTTCAAAATCATACAAATAACACCAAGAATGTGAACGTCAGCAGCAAAGCAAGCCCAGCAGAAGCCTATTCCCAAACACAAAGTAAACGTGGCTAATGGAGTTTTATCTCTGAGTGAAGGTGTTCTGCTCCACTCTGCAGCAAGGCAAGCAGGCATGCTCCATGCAGCACTTCACAAGGGGCTGCTGCAAGTCACTGCGGTGCCCAGCGCCAGGCTGCAGCTCATCCTCTCCCTCCCAAAGGTGGTAGATGCTGCTGTGAGAAGCTATGGGGCTCCAATGGCCCTTCCACAGGGACCGTGTGGCACCCGGAGCTGCTGCAGCGCCTGGGCATGGGCAGGGGTCACCGTGATTTCAGGTCCCTGACTGCACCAGCCAGGCACTTCAGCAGTCCCAGACCAAAGGCAGTGCCGGACCACGGGCAGTCCCAGCTAGATGTTCTCAAGGGTGCAGGCTCGGGTACGGGCAGTGAAGAGGCATTTCAGAGCCCTGAGCTTAGCCCCCACAGTTTTGGCTTTCCGGGTATATATGATGGGGTTTCCCAAACAGTTCATGGTTATCAGCATAGCCGTGCAGTTTCGGAAGATATAGACTCCTGGGTAGAGATCAGTGTGGCACTGCTTGTTAATTGCATCAAATATGACTCCTGCGAATACAGGAGCATAGGAGACCAATGCCAGGAGCCAAATAAAAATACTGGTTCTGGCAACCTGGATTTCAGCAGATTTGTAGGTGCCAGTGGCTTGTCCACATGCTTTCATTCTCAGCTTTCTTTTCCTCAAGATGATAATAATTCTAAGGTAAGTGAACAGAGGTAGAAGAAAAGCCACCACAACATTGGGAATGGTGATGAAGATGAGGTAGTCGACACAAAAAGGGCTGTAGAGGACAGAGAGATTTTTTCCCATACTCAAGCAGTTCCACCCCATCAATGGCAAGCAGCCCAAAAAGAAAGCCAGGACCCAGTTAATTAAAACTGCAGCTATGGAATGGTTTCTAACAACCCTGAACCTTGTCCTCATGCTTTCAGCCACAGCCAGGTAGCGTTCAATTCCAATGCTTACCAAGTTATATATGGTGGATAAAATAGACGTGGTGTAAAAGGCATAAGGTGCAAGCATGTCCTTGGATCCAAATATTGTAGTGTCAGGATTGGTGATGAACAGCATCGAAATCCAAAAGCCAGAAAAGCTGGTGAAGAGATCAGAAAAAGCCAAATTGGAGAAGAGTATAGAGATAGGCTTGTGCAGATCCTTTGTTGCAATCCTGGTGAAGATGGCTGTGCAGTTGAAGATCACAGATGCTATATTAATGGTCAGTTGAGGGATGCCCAGTGCAAGTACTAAATAATGACTCCAAATTTGAGTGTGATTAGTAGAGCAGTTTGGGTACCTGTTCATGGTGGAAAATCCTAGTTTTAAGCATTAAAGAGGTCTGTTGTACCCATCTCGTATTCCCTCAGAGACTGTACTATGTTCTCCAGGTGAAGAATGAATCCTGATGCATGGTTTCTATCGCCACATTATCATCATGGATTAAACTTTAACCATTCCTGGTTTAAAATGTTTGAGTTACCAACTCTGGGCATCGCCAATTACCTTAAGTTGCTAGGATAGGCGCAGCTGGAAAACATATTTACTACTATACAGATGACTTACTTAAAGCAACCTTTATCAAGAGCAAAACCTGTCCAGATCTTGTGAAGATGAATGATCACATCAGTCGTTTCAAATTCTTTAAGGATATCTTAAAATGGAATGAATGTGAATTGAGCTTTAACTCATCAATAAAGCAGGCAGATAAAAGACTAGAGAGTCAGAAAATGAAGAGCAGGATTTTTTTTTTTCTTTTGGAGGAAAAGTGACTCAAAAGTGGCGGAACTCAAAGCAGAACAGCACTGCTGTGTCACCAACCTCCCCCAGTTCAGTGAGGATGCAAGTCCTAATTTCAGATGAACTCTGGAGACGTCACAACATTTCGTCTTGCTCAAGACAGAACGAGAAACAACAGAATCTATTTGCTCACTGCCTTTTGCTTACAGTGGCAAATGGACGTGGCCAAAAGTGTCTGGGTTTTTAAGCTCTGTTAGACCATTTCTGCAGAACAAACCCCAAACTTGTAAACAAAACCATACAATGAGCAGTAGCACTTGAAGGGGGATCCAGAAAGGTGACAGTCTTTGTCTCACAGATGCTCTTGTGCTTGGGCTCACAGAAGTGTCTCTGTACTGAGTACTGGATCACTCCGAAGTTGTCAGAATAGACCTGAAATTGCATGGCCTTTCTCTCTCTTGTGTAAATTAGAGGTACTGATGCTTCACAAGCTGAACAAAAAGAGATGTATTTAATAAGTTGTTGAATTAACTTAATTTCCAAACAAGGAAACACAAGAGATTGGCTTAGACCTTTAGTAGACTGTATTGGAGTAAGTTTTGGAGACTTAAAATGCCTAAGCAGTTCTGACAGTGACATTTTTTCGGCCTTAATTCTTGGATGAGAATGTAGCTAGAAAATGACAGACATCTACTCATACCTTTGTTACAGGCTATTTTGTATTTGCTTATTTAGTGTGTAACTTGTATATATTAAACCAACATAATATCGTGATATCTTTTCTTCCTCTTTTTAAAAGCAAATGATTTTTGGGAACTCGATTTAAAATACTTGAGGCGGGGACGGTAGCTCTTTGGCGCAATTAATGCTATCAGACAGTAGAGGGCACTGCTGGAACAAACAGTACCTGGCGCAGCGGGAGGCGGGGACTTTGCGCCGCTCAGAAGCGGTTTGGGTGAGCAGAGCGTCAGCGCATCTCTGTATCACCGCGAGCAGCGCCATGGATGGTTTTTCCATGCAGAACTGGCTGGTTTTGTTTGCTAGGGCGGAGTGTGGGTCACATCTGTGTCACCCCACGCTTTATTCACAATGCCCACCGACAATGAGAAATCTCCAGTGAGCTCTGGCTGCTACTTTGGCATCTATCTGCAGCTGAGCAGCTTTCCTTTAGCAAAATTACCCAGGTAAAGCCATGTCACTTACAAATTTATTCTGATTTAATTTATTTTTACTGTTATCTTGACAAAGGATTAATTTGCATCAGTAACAATTTTATACCATGCTAGTGCAAAGCAGCTCAGCTAAGTTTATGGGCTTTCCATATTCAGGGCTGATACCTGAGCATTATAGCAGCAATTCCAGCTCTAGAACTGTAAATCGGACAGGATTTACAACATGAGAAAATAGTGCTAAAATGTTGAGCTTAAGAAGTAAAATTCTATAGATTCTTTTTGAAATTGAAGTGTATGAAAGTGTATCCATGTAAGTGCGCGATTACCAGTGCATAATTATTTTCTATATACATTGGAAATACTTTATGCAAATAAGTAAAAGGTATTTTTGATGGTCACAAGGAAGTGCAAGGAACTATTCTATAGAAATGAGGGCTGAGAGTTGATTAATGAAGTCTGCTGATGTATTAATATTCTATAAAACACTTGGGTGTCGCAGATAAACCATTCTTTGTGCATGCTATAACCCACCTCACACAGGCTGTCAGCCACACCTTTGGTGTGAGGTTGCTGCTGAAGGGCTTGTCTATTTGTGTCACCTTGTCAGTGCCAGCACCAGGAGTCAGCGAGTCCTTTAATAACAGTGAGTGTGTCAGCATCCAGCACAGGTGAGCATAGGGCAGGAACAGCAGAGGACCCCATACCAAGCCACACATGCTCCTAATCATTTCTGCTGGTGCTTCCTGTGGCGCTGTGAGTTGAGGGCTGTGGTGAACAGCAGGTACCCACAAAGTCCAACATCTTCAAGTATATCCTAGTTATAAAGAAGGGTATATGTGTGAACTTGGACTCCAAAGTGCCCTAGATATTCCTGAAAATGCTTCTTGAAATTTCCCTAATTTGAAACTCTGTTGTTCAATCATGAAATGCTAAATAATATGAGATCAGAATGTAATTCAAAATAATATCAAGTAGCATAAATAGCTCTTTACGAAAGCTCTGAAATCTTACTTCGCTAATATAATTGCATAAAAATGAGCATAATGGTGCTAGATTAAAGAGAACAATATCTTTGTGGAAACTGCTTTTCTAGTGGGCTTCCATATACAGAACCCCCAGATTTGTGTATTCAAACCCTCTGTAATAACGTTTGAGCTCTCAAAACCAGATGAAAAGTAGTTTGAGTTGAAAACATGGTGTGAGACAGAGAGCTGTTATATAGCCAAATGTTGACGTAGAGCAATCTCGATTCAAGGGAATTGTTTTACTCCCATATTCTGGGAACTTTGCAGTCATTATTGTACTTACAACGCACCTGTGAGGGAAAAGTGTTATTTACATTTTATGGGAAGAGTGGGAAGAGAACAATCATGTTATTTGCTTAAGATCACTCAAAGTCCTGCACGGAGGGAACTGAATCTAATCTCCTCTATCTCAGGCTAACACTTCAGACACTGGTTGGACCTTGCAGTTGGTAAGCATTTGATTGAGATTTATCTAGATTTCAATTTATACAACATTCTGTAGTTCTATAATTGTTTTATATTTCTTTATCTGAATGTACAGATTGCTTCTGTTTTGTTATTTGTCATGCAGAAGAAATGGCATTATTTTGCATTGAATCTCCAAGTTCAATAATACTTATCAGATGATTGTGCCTCTGGAGAAAACAATAATCACTGAACATGTTGAAAAGATGGAGGAAGAGACAGGAGAGGCCTCAGGTTGAATTTTTAATGACCATTCATTCAAGTGGCTGTTGTGGACAATCTAACCTCACACAACTGAGCTTGCTGTTTCAGAAATGCCCATAACCTGCAGCTCTCAGTCTTCAAGAGGAATCACAAGTGCTCAGCAGCAATCAGAACAACAGGCCCCAGCCAAAGTTGATTCCAAAACAGGAAATTAAGTCCAGGAGCTGAGAGTCTTTGTCCTGTGCAGTAACCCTTGGACACCATACACTTTTACCTTAGCATGGTGCAATAGCAATTCTCTCTGTCTTTTATGCCGATGATACAACAAGAAGTGGGAGTTATGCCTGAACTGCCGGAGAAGAAGCTGCATCTGTGTAATTAAAATGACGCCATAGCATAGTTAAGCTACAGATGATATGGTATTACTTTCAAAGTCACGAACATACACTGTATACTCAAGAAAAACAGGTACTGAAAGGATCAGGGATTTTACTGCTCTGGTTTCTTTCTTGTCACACTCTCCCTTCAACTCCTGTCCAACTCCGACTCCCATTTTTGAAACACCAGACACTGTTTGTTGTCTCCTCAGTTGCCCCTGCACTCCAGGTATACGTATTACCAATCTGCAGATCGTACACAACCGGAGCCAAAAAGTGGCAAGGAACATGTAGCTTGGCTAAGTACCGAGGAAGAATAATTCCTGCCTGCCATGACCTTCATCAAAGCCTTGAGACAAGAATCTCCATTTGCTCCATCTTTCAATGGGCATTATGAGGTCTGCAAATAAGGAGCATTCAGGAAAGGGAGTAATACAAATAAGGAGCCTATTTATGCAATTTATGTTTTAATTTATGCAGATTAAAGTCTTCCTCTTCGGAGAGGAAGGCACAAATGGGATGTATGATCTCCTTCCAAGATTTTTCTGATATGTGTTCAAAACAGAGAGCTCTGACCCCTCCTCCACCCAGTCTCTGAGGATTTTTTACGTCACAGGTTCTAAGGTATCTGACATCCCAGCTATGCTTTCACAGCCCCCACCAGGTACATAAAACAAAGACAGTCCTCAGGCTAGAAGGATTATGCTGGCTACAAAACACAAAGTAATGCAAGCACCAGCTTGTTGCAAGAGCACCCCCCAAAAACCAGGGCCTCTGTGCAGAGCCAGAGTGTTTCTCTGAGATGCCAGGACTGTTATTTTCACCTTTGAGGAACTTGTATTGTCTAAAGGGAGGCAAACATTGATAAATAACTGAAAGGAAGTTTGTATGGTAAAGAAAGCCTTCCAAACACAATTGTTAGATATAAAGAAGAAGCGCTTCACCGTGAGGGTGCTGAGGTGCTGGCACAGGGTGCCCGAGAAGCTGTGGCTGCCCCATCCCTGGCAGTGTTCAAGGCCAGGTTGGACACAGGGGCTTGGAGCAACCTGATCTAGTGGAAGGTGTCCCTGCCCATGACAGGGGGTTGGAACGGGATGATCTTAAGGTCCTTTTCAACCCAAACCATTCTATGATTCTATGTATATGTGAAGAAGCCAGAATGTATCTCATTTCTTTAGACATGTAATGGTCAACATAAAGGGAATCTTCCTTCTGAACTAAACAACTACAGACACTTGGCAAGGCCTACTGTTACAACAGAAAGCAACAGTCAGAAATGTGTGTGCTTCAAAACAAGGCAAAACAACCAGGCAGGCTGCAAACATACAGAGCTGAATACACAGCTTAGGAGCACACATCCTTCAGAATCCATGGTTGAGTCGCACACTGCTAGTGTTTCATCACTCACCAAAGGAAGGCTATTCATCCACTTAAAGGGTGCTGCTTCACATAAAAAGTGAGAAAAGGAGAGAAATTCAGCTTTCTAATGATGACATCACGTAACACAGGGTTTAATCCTCAGGTAAGGCCTAAATTAGATAGTAATCAGCTAATGCACCAGAGCTGAGCAGAAGGCCAAATAAAGAGCCATTGTAAGTGCTACTAACTATTCCATGGAAGTGACCTTGTGTTAGAACAAGATTCTCCCAGTTCAAGGAGAATCATAACCAGCCCACATTTTCATGTGAAAGACAAAGACTTAATATTTCAGATTCACCAATAGCCATGAAATTCCAGTGGTGAGGGAACTCTAATGAAGAAAATTACAGTGCATAACTAAATGAAGAGCACTCAGTGTGTTCTCCCTCTCTGAAGGTCAGGTTTCCCAGTCACCCAGTCACTAATCATGAAATTAATCTGTGTTTTAAGTCTCTTGGAAGTGCAGGGACAATTCCTCCCAGGTCAGCTCATCTACAAACAGCATTTGGACTCAAGCCAGACTCTTCCTCACAGGCCTCAGATCTTCCTTCTAAGAGCAACAACTTGGCCTCCCAGCACAAAAAGCTGTGCCACTGCCCTGACTTTGACTGGCTCTCATGCATTTGTGCCAGAGTCAGACCCAGGCTGCTCTCATCCCCTCCTGCCTGTGCTGCTGGGGCAGGGGGACTGCAGCAGTCCAGCTGGAAGGTTAGGAACAGCTCTGAACTTCCTCCCTTTTGCACATGGTAGGATCATTTGGCTCAAACACATGCAAGCTTTATCAGCCATCGCGTTAGTCCCTTCGAACTTCCCATGAAGCTCTTTTGGTAGCGACAGGCTAATGTCAGATCTCCTGCATTTCAGAAACCAGGCTGGAGGGAACAGCTCCAAGATCATTGCTGCTTTGGCTCTCAAGGCCCCAAAATAAGTGCAGTTTTCACTGGTTTTGATATTCTCTCCTGTTCTTGCCTATCCTGTAGCTAGGAACACAACTGCAATCATTATGCCAGACAAAAAGTAGCTTTGGATTCAATGATCTGCGATAGACTCCCTGCATAACTTTGTCTCTTATCTTCTCTGACCAAGATCTTCATATGTAGTTAAGTTCGGTGCCAAAAGCCCTTTATGTAAATCCACCCAGAGTGTGTTTCCTTACAAAAGTATCCCTAGGTGCAAAGACGTCATTGAGAACTGATGATAACCAAGCACCTGTCAGGTAAGTTTCTTAAGGAGAAATAATGGAGATCATATGATGTCTGCGCCCTGCTTATTTAGATAACAGACTTTATAAGGGAAGGGAATGTCTTTCACTGAGTCTGCCTTCACTTCCTAACACAAATAAAGACTTAGTTAATATGACTGCAGTGCAATTTATTACCACTTTAATAATGACAGGCTGGAAGGTTTACAAAAGCTAAAAAAACCCCAAAACAAAAACAAAAACCCAAACAAAAACCCCCTACCCCAAACCAAGGCTCCTGAATTTCAAGATCAGACTTCTAACTCTCAGATTATTTAGTCCTAAATAGAGGGTTTCTAGCAAGCTTTTATCTTGCAGAGAACTAAACAGTTTGGTGTTCAGCTTTGGTTCAGCTCCCCCACTGAAAAGCCCAAGAGTAAAATGTCTGGTCGATGTCCTTGAAGGCTGACGCCACCTGACACGGCCCTGCTCATGCCCCTGTTCCTCTCTACGTGCTCAGCATGCACCTTGCTTAGATAACTCCATTGAGGCCGCCAGACTAGGAAGTTAAAAAATGCAGCAAATTCCCTTATTGTTCTTGTCGCTGCAGTAACTGTTTATCTTAGCACCATGTGCTAGGCAAATCATCTTCTGTTCATGCTTTAATCTGTCTAATCCAGGATGGAAAAGCACTACCCAACAAATCGTCATTGTTGGAATGTTATTTATAGCCATCCTTTTTATGAATAAAAGACCTGCTCATAAGTCAGCTGTCAGATTCCCCATTGTTATTACAGGTCCCAGTCCTGTGCGACCCTACTACTAGTAGCAGCATGGCCTTACTCCTCACCTGGGAGCCTGCAGCTCTTGCTAAAGGCAAGAAACACTTTCTTGGCTCTTTTTCCTAGCTCAGCCCTCGCTGGATGACTTGGCAGGCTCAATGCAGCCATAATAATGCTACTTCACTCTGGCCAGCCCATCACGCAGGAGCACTGGGTCAAGCATCCTGCTGTTCTTGCACTCAACCAAGCATGAGGGTTGCACCCCCATGGACAGAGAGGCACATGGGGAAAGGGAAGAAGAAGCTGCACTCCCTCTTTTGCTTTGCTCAGCTGTATCAAATTCCAACCCCAAATGGAAAGATGAAAATGTGTCTATGACTATGAGCAAGAAGCAGTAGTGTCACTTTTCTGTACACGCCCTTGTTTGTGGAACATAAAGCCTGAATTGCCACTGAATCATACACATGGAATTAAAATATTCAGATAGGAAAGCAAAGGTGAAAAAAATTCTGTGTACCAGAAAAAAAAAAGCTGTGTACCAAATATAATATATATCTATATAAATTTATATATATATATTTTATCTGATAGACATCTGTATATCAGATATATCTGTATATTATACTATGATATCAGAAGCAGGAAAGTTGAGAGAAATTATCATTAAAAAGTGAAGAGAAAAAAAGCCGAACCAACCAAGCAAACAACAGAAAAAGGTGCCCTTTCTGTTAATTCACAAAGTGCAAAAGCGTCTATAAGGAAGGTGCTGGTATGTCACCTAATAAAGGTTCCCTGTTACTGCACACAGCAGTCCCTTTTTCCAGTCTCAAATCTCCTCCATCCCTCAGCAGCTGTTTGGAGGGTGGGGGGGTAGGGATTGGGGGTGGGGGAGCTGGGGTTTTGTTTGTTTCATTGGAGTTTTTTGGAACCAGACACTAACCTTAGAGTGTGCACTGATCAAATGTGCTGTGGGCTGGCAGGAAAAAAGCTGTCAGTAAATAAAAATGGAGCATTTTAGGTTACTAAAGGCGCATAGGTTGCAGAGTATCAGATACTCACTACAGGCTACTTGCTTAGTGCTAGAAAACCTCACTCCTTTTGCCATGAATTTTGTAGAAATCAATAAATCTAGGCAAATCAGGAGCAGGGTAAATCTGGAGAAATTACAAAGGGGAGGAGTTCACCTTCCTGGCTATGGCTTTCAGATCTGTCCAGGACTACTTACTCCAGTATAAAACTGAGAGCAGAAATATGATCACATACTAAGAAGTCTAATCAATTCTGGTTTCAACACTGGGCCTATTTAAAATAGATAATGGAATTGCTGTTTCTCATTCTCTTCTCTCTGCGCCTTCTCAAGACAGAGGCAGTAGGTAAGTCCTTGTCTGCTCTTTCTAACCCCATGTACCAAGGTTACTCTTATTTATTATTTGTTTCTGAGGATCAGTACACACCGTACAGACTTTCTAATTCTTCTATATGTCAAAGGAAGATTGTTTCATTTATTTCTCTGCTTTTTATTATTTGTGCTAAAATACCAAGTGCAGATTTCTCATGAATGAATGAGTGGGTTTGGGTTGTTTCACCTTTAGAGAGTCTAGTTGCCTTTCTCCTCTAAGAAAAATCAATGAGGTTTGACTTGATCCCTATAGTTAATTATATCTGTGCAGTTAAAAAATCAAACTTCTATGAACTTCTTAAACCTTCAAGTAGCTTGGTTTAGTTTTCTGCTCATATTGCTTTGCTGTTTATGACAGAAGGTGAAAATCTTATGGTTGCCCACTGAGAGAAAAAGAACAATATGTCTTTGCTGCTGCATTAGCTCAGCACATCCACCTATTTTTGCAGCCTGTGCACTATGTACATAAGTACACTATGCACATAAGTACACTATGCACTTACGATGCCTGGATGAAATAGCAGTCTATAATTAGTATTGAAAAATGCAGAGAGTATTTTTAATGCTTCTATTTGATCAGCAATGCTATAACATAGAATAAATCCCCTTTCCTATGTAAATATCAGCACACAGCCTCAAAATTAAAGATAAACACTGCAGTTCCTAAAGGTAATGAAGGATCTATTGTTTGCACTAAAATAGACTAGACTGCATTAAGGAAAAAAAAGAGATACAATATTATCAGCGGTATCAGAGGGAAGCGCTGCACCAAGAGTCTATTAAAGAGACAGTTTTAAAGCAGATCAAGATTCAGTTGTCAGACTTAAAGTAACAGCGGTCTGAGGTGCTCAGAAAGTGCCTTAAGGAGCACAGCTTCAGCCCTGGGGAAACAGGAGTGGGGGGTCCCGGTCCCTTCCATATTCTATTTCTCTAGTCTTAACTTGCCATATCCATGACACTGTAGCTTGCCTTTTCCAGGTTCTTACCTGATGGTTCAAATATCTCCTCTTTAGTCTGTATTTTGTAGGTATTCTCTCCCTGGAGGCTTCCCACATGTGGGACAGGTAAACAGAAACACAATGAACCTTTGCTTTTCCAAAGTCCACAATTAGTGTTTGCTTGCTATTGATTACTGACTGATTAACACTTTGCTCAATTTACTGCTCTATGAAGAGATTTATTACAGGATCTTGAAAGACTATTTAGAAAACCTTTATGGGCTTTATTGGATTAGTGGTGATAATTAGCGCCTGAGCAGACGGAAGTGAGATAAGGAATGGATATAATAAGTTTTTGTTGGTTTTTTCCCCCAACCATGGTTATTTCCACTTTCTCCCCTGAATGCAGAGGAAACAACACAGTCATTAATACGCATGAAACCTGCTCTCTCCCCAGCCTTCTTTTCCAAACCTTTTTCTGAGGAAGAAGTTTCACAGGATACATTATGCTAAGTTAAAGGCTAAACATTTTTCAAGAAACCTCAACTTTTGAGAATCAGCCTCATTGATTTGTTGTCATATTTGGAAGGGATCTTGTTTAAAAGCAAGCATTTCATTTCTATCTTGCCACTTTTCAAAACTAGCTTGAGCAATAGCCACTTACCAGCTTATCTAACAGACCCCCACCAGGGCTGGTTTTCCAGTCTGGGCAGCCTCATAATTCACTGCACTTAAATAGTAAATATAACTGTTTATCTTTCCAATTGCTTTCAGCTTTGATCTGTCTCACTATCACAGCTGCTATGCTTTAAAATTATTACTGATAGTCCTTACAGGGCTTTATAAGGAAGCAAGCTTCATTATCCCTATTCCATAGAAGGGAAACTGAGGCACATTGCTGCAGCCGCCTGCCCAGATATCAACCAGCAGCAGGAAGAGAAACCATCTAGCTTGAACCCTTGTCCAGCATCTCATCCATTGATTTACATGAATCTCAGCATATTCCATTAATAGCTGCACTGATGCACCTCAAATGGCTTGCTTGATTCCTTTGAGAGATCAATGACTCTCTGGTACTGCTATTAGAAGAAAGGCAGAGTGTCTCCAATATTCCAACAGGAATATTCCAAACCTTTTGAGAAAGAGGTTTTACTAATGGCAGATTCAGTCTAGTGCCATTCAGAGAACAACAATTGCAGAGGACTGTAATAAATCTCCATCTAGAAGCCTTGTGGTAGGGTGACAGCAAGCTCCAAGTGTTACTGATAAAAACTGTCTTTAAGAGGAACGGGAGGAACTCCAGGATGTTTGAAGTCCCTACTCTACTGCTCCAAAAGACTGATGCATGACAGAACATGATTTCTTCAATTTTCTGTATTTCTACTGACATACTTTTAACTTTCACAAACTTAAAATTCACATCACCGTGCTGACACTGACATTGTCAGCATGAATTCTCAGTCTGATGTTTCCTCAGGGCCATTCAAATACAAAGTATAACTGATATCTCCGTAAATAGCATAAAAAAAGATGCTGCAACTTCTTCCATTTCTAGTTCTAATGGTATAGACTGTACACGTACTTACAGTTGTATTTCAAATTCATTTTAGGGTTGGCAAAAGTGGAATGCTGGTCTCCTTAGGTACACTCTAGGATGAAAAGTTGCATTTTCAGTTGTTTAAGAAAGATGAAGCAGAATGGCAATGCAAGACTTAGCACATAGAAAAGGCAGTAATCCATAAGTGCTTTAGGAGCTATGGATTGCCTGAATTTCTTGCTCTCCACCCACATAATCTGGCACATGATTAAATATAACTGACAACCTATCGCTGACATTGTCTCAAAGTAGTTACCTCAGTTATCTCAGCTTGATCTCAAGTTATGATCTTTATGCAGGATACGTTGCTTTGGGCTTCCTCCTTTTCCTTCCTTGTAATGATTCAAGCTGCTGAAATAGATTTAGAGTCTTACCTGAGTCTGCCTACCATTGTCCATACATATCAGTGTATGCCACCATTGGCAGATCCACTGTATGCAAGAAGAAGCAAGAGCTCACATTCGTCAGGCTCTGAGTGTGCACAGGGAGGAAGAGACATCCACTGACGCTGCTCTGGGCTCTCCCCTCTCCATATAGCTGGGTAAACTGCACAAGCAGGCTCCAGGTAGCAGGGAGTTTTCTAGCTTCATCATCTGTGCTGAACCTGTAGCAGCACCGAGTACCCAATATCTTTGAAACTCTGAGATTTTTGTACTTTCCCATTACACACTGATCCTGCAATCAAATTTTAGCAAGCAAACTCTGTAAGAGGGACAGTTATGGTGAGCTGAGGTTTATTCACTGTCACATTTGGCTTGCAATTGGAGGGGTTTTAAGCCTGCGAGAAGAATGGACGAAGTGCTTGACCGGGATATCTAAGGATGCAAACCCTGTAATCTCAGAGTACACTTACTTCTTCTCACAGTTTGTGATAACGGCACAGAGTGGTGAGGCATTGTAACAATTTCACTCTCTCTTTGACACTAAAATTCAGCAAAAGACAGCAAAGTGCTTGTGGCAAAGCAGCAGGTGAGCCAGGGAGCAGCTCTTCAGTTAGCTCTAACTGCCCATTTCATTTTGCGGGACAGAACCAAGCCCAGCAGGCAAAGAAACAACATTGTATATCACTGGGAGACTCCTGAAAGGCCGCTAGAAGACAGCATTAGAGTCATATATGCGATAAACTTTGAAATGTTTTTAACATCTTACATTTCTGCAGCCTGCCGGGGGGGCGTTCAGATGTATCTGCACAAATGGGTGAATCTGTGTCATATCAGGAATGCCTCAATTCTCTTCACATTAGTCTGTATGTGAAGTTATTGAAGAAAATGTGTTGTGCAGACACATCTCGCTGTAATCTGTGTTCATCTGCAGACCCTGACTTCTTAGAGAATTACACATGTATGTGTTACAAGATCACCTCTGCTGCCTCCGTCACGTGTGAGCCCAGTGCAGGGGGATGAGATGCCCCCCCTCCCCTGCATGACTTCTGAACTGCTGAAGAGTGATTGCATATAGTGTGCAGAGATGAATGACTGACATCACAGAGGAGATGAATCCTGCTTTGTTTTTTCTATGCTGTGCCTAAGGCAGCATACATCTATGCGATTCCTCAACAAGCATCAAGGCTCTAGAGCAGACCTAGATTTTTCACTAGTCTGATGCACCCAAGGGTATCACAGCTCCCAAGTTCAAAAATCATTGTTCACTAGTTTGCAGTCTGTTTTGGTGACACGCAGTGAGTGGGCAATTTTCCATGTACACAGTGGACCCAATCACATTACTCATGCTCCATTTAAGGATCAGCCTGACTAGTGTGAGTACACTCCACTGTCATCAATTTGTATTAACTCCCTGTTTAGCTGACCTCATGCAGAACTGCGATGTGCTGCATCACCTCATCCTTCTTCAGCCTCCAAGCCAAGGTGCTTTCCCGCTGCAAGGTCCAGCTCTTCAGCTGGGTGTCTGTCTCCATGCAAATAGGCTTTTTTCCCTGTTAATGGCATTGCAGGAGATGCCTTATTATGTTGCACAATTTATCTAATGGCCTGTTACTAGATTTTTAGTTGCATTTGCAGCCGTAAGATCAGGCATCATAAATCCAGCACAAAAGACTCCAAAAGGAAAGCCACAAATAGCATGAACTGCATTTTAAAAATATTTAAAAAAAGAGAAAGGTTTCTGAATTTTATTCTTATTGAACAAAGCAAAGCAAAATACTCCACAGAAGCAAATCACCTTAGCCCTGGATACTCAGTTTTTATTAAAAGCCAGCTTCCTGCTTTGATACAGCAAATTTATGAGGACATGTATATATGACAGAGGCTACAACAGTATCACAGGTCACAGCTGAAAACATTTTCCTCACTCTCTGACACAGAGGAAGTAGTTTGCAAATGTTTATACGGCATATCTGGAATCCCCCAATCTCTAGCTTTTCCCTTTAGTTTACAAAGAGCTCAATTCAGCATGTGATTTATGTATACATGTGCAGATTTTAAACACTGTGCTCTAATCAGATATGGTTACTTGTAATGCTTCACTCCTGCAATAAAGCTTATTTTAAAGGTCAGCTCCCAATAACATCTTGGAATACGTACAGATGTGTGTCATTATTGAAAATAAAAGTTCCAGGTAAAAGTGACTAGAAGAGACGTGAACGATCACAAACATTTGTTTTTGCATGGTTAGAGATACACCAATCTAGAAGCAAATATTTGGAACTGCGTTTGCCTGTCAAAGTAGTTGATCAGGACTTCCTGAGGATGCGTAATACTTAAGAACGTATAAATAGACTTATGTATATATGTTCATTGTGTTCAGCAGTCTCAATTAGAAAGACAGATTCCACTTGTTTTGAAGTTGCTTTGTCTTTTGTACTAAAGATAGTAAGTTTTACACAGCAAGCTAAAAATAGAGTGAGTCCAACACAAACTGAAGCTAAAAATATACCACAAGCAAAACTAGCTTTTGCCATTTTCATGGAAAAGGCCAGGGGGCTGCAAAGCCAGTAGGTACAAGGGATTTTAGGGGAGGATTGGAAACTGGTAGGCAGTAGAGCTGTAATGAGAACTGTGACATTCAGGGCAGCCTGGGCTTTCTGAAGAGCAGCAGTGCGGTGGGAGCACTATCAGCTGTGTGCCTCCGAAAACAATGAACTGTCAGTGAGGGCATGGCTGACAGAGGGTGACAAGAGATCTGAAGGGACAAACAAAGGAGCCAGGCAGTGAAAGAGAAGGGATTTTCACTAAAACGTAACAGAGGATATTCTTACTGCCTCAGGACTTCAGGCTGTTAGTGGCATAAAGGTCAATTGCACTTCAGAAGATTAAATATAGTTAATAAAAATAGCTAACCATCAACATATAAAATCAATATATTTCAAACCACTTTATTCAGCAGGGCAAAACCTGGTTTAGTAAGTTTTTGTGTGTAAATGGACAAATAAAGAGGGCAATTTTCAGCTAGCCTGAGTACCATCTGTCCAATGGCACGGAGTCAGGGATGTGGGCTTCCAAGCAGCAGCTCAGCAGGTCCAAGTAGGGCAGTAAGCAGGGAACAAGTAGGACAAAGATTTAGGAAGTTATATGGAATTTGGGCAGTCTGACCATGATCCAAAGAGCTTAAGGGTCTTTTCCTAGATCATACAATAGCACACTGGCAAACTGCTAACACCCTGGCTTCCAGCCAGAAGCACTGTCCTCCATCCAGCTGCCTAAGTGAACAGAAGAGGGAGTTCTCAGCTGAAGGAATTTTTTTGCCTCAAGTTTCCAAGCTAGGCTTGATAGCTAAAACAACTGAAAACATTTACAATAAAATGAAAACAATACGTAATAGTATTGTTTTCCAGCTGTTCTGGTGCCAAAACCCAGCTTTGGTCAGGAAACCAGTTGTAAATCTGACAAGGAAAAAACAGAGATAAGTAGGACTGCTTACTTGCCAAGAGAGACTCCCTAAATTTAACTGCCTTGAACTCTGGGAAGGAAGAGAAGGCCTTCAGCCCAGATCAGCCCTGTTCAGCCCTACTCTAAACTAAACCCCAGTAAAGTCAAGGTGCATCACCATACATTGTGTATGGATTCTTGATTTAATAGCCGGATATAGTTGATAATATAGCAATTGTTAAGTCCAGGTATATATATATATACCTGTATATATAGATGGTATATACAGGTATATATATACACACCTGTATATATATATGTATACACACACACTGAATTACATTACTTCCAATAGTGATAACAGTGCAAATATCTCTATTGAATGCCAATTAGTCAAGGAGCTTTTGGAAATCTTGGCTAGTACCTAATACTATGCTGAGCAAGGTATGAATGCTCATGGTTCGATTCATGCATACCAGCAAGGAGTAAGCTATGAAACTCTCCAGGGCAGCTCATATCACAGCAGTGGTTTCAGCAACTCAACTACAGACCAAACAAAAAACCCCAAACCACAAAACCCTCCACTTTCCGCTGCATTTTTCCAGGCAATAAAATACACAACAGGAAAAAGAATGAGGGAGCTGAGGTTTGATGGAAAGAACAATCAGGTGAGAGGACTGCAGGATGGGGTCAGAGATGTGAAGAGTCCCTGTAAGAAAGGGGCTTCAGAGAAAGAGAGATGAGGAGTTTTGGAGTGGAAATGGAAAGGTGAAGGGCATATTGAGAGATGGGACAGAGGACAGATGAAGCAAAACCAGAAATTACAGATTATGAAGGAAATATTTGAATGCTGTAAACATCAGGGAGGGAAAAGAATTGTTTGGGGTGTTTCAGTGATATTTCTAGGAGTGATGGGATGCAGATAAGCAAGTGGAAAATGTAAGCTATTCAACAGGAAGCATTTCCTGACAGTGAAGGCTAATAGACTGTGGAAAAGTCTCCTAAGGGAAGTGGTAGGAGCCACTCAGACAATTAAAACTAGACTAGACAACATACCTTAGGGCATAATCATGCCTAAGACCACAGACAACTGACTGCATGTGACAAATATCTTTCCTTCTTGCTTCAGAAATAAAGCCATAAAGCCCAGGGGGGGAAAGGAGCATTGTAAATGCAAAGTCTCTGTATGCAGGGTGGAATCGCATCTGACTCAAAAAAGTCCAAATGCAATTCCAAATCCTTGGAAGTGAAACAGTTTGGTTCCTCCCGAGCAGCATCTGCAGAGAAGATCTTGTTCTCTAATGTTACATTATCAGCAATCAGAAGAAAAATCTGATTCCCAATGAACATTAAACCGTCACTTGCTTGGGCATCCTGCAATGTTTAATTAGCTCACTTTTAAAAGTTTAACAGCTCTAAGGACCTTTTTCTTTTGAACTGCTGAATTTATGACCTGTTCTACTTCACTGATACCATCGACTTTCTAAACCACAACTGTGATAAGTACTTGATAGAAAAACGCTTAGTTTCTGTTAGTTTGTAGACAGCAGGAACTTTGCAGAAAGCTTGTGAAGATCAGGCGCCAATTATTTGGTGTACACTGTATTTGACAGAAGGGAGGAATACTCCCAGCGCTGGGTGTAAGGCTGCAGTGGCCACCTGAAGGCTGGATTCTTTATTTTTACCTTTAATTTTTTAAAGTCTTTCTCCCCATCATCTTGATGTGCAGGCTGAAATATTTTGAGCATAGTTATGCTTCAGTCTCCTGAGGCATGATTGAAATGCACAAGCTTATTTGACAGAACCTGCTAAACACCTATCAGCTAGTAAAAAGTCAGTTTTGCTTTGTTTGAGAAGGGCTGGACCCAGACGCAGCAATGAAAGGCTCCATAACCTACTTCTGTTTCATTCCTCTGGTACAGAGATGCCACATCAGGACCACTGGCAATGTGATTTGGTGATATTTACCTTCCCTCAGTGGTCCCTGCAGTTGTCTTTGATTTTCAGGGTTCTATGGTCATGGTCCAAGAGCTCCACAACCTTGCGCCCAATGAACTTGTTGCACTTACTCCTAACTGTGAATCATATTGACCGGAAAATCTGATTTGCATTACAGTAATGCTTTGATGTCTAAGTCACGATCGCACTCCTATTGTGCAAGGCACTGTACAAACCGAGAACAGCAGACCTTGTTCCAAGAAGTTATGGTAAACAGACCAGAATACCTCCATCAACCTTGGTTTCTCACCTGAGCACTTTTGTCCCTGGTTTAACTCACATCCCAAAGACTTTGAGACTAGATCTTTGCAGGTAACTCTCCTCTCATGCTGCATATGTGCTACCACCTTCAAATATTTGTGTCCAGGTTGCTCCTGTAGTGCAGCATTTTTGTTCCTGAAGGTGCATGCACATATAACTCACAAAGAAAGGGCGCTTCCAATCACAGGGTGCTGGTGCAGCTGTTATTAAAGCACATACTGACCGCTCATCTAGAGCAGTTGCCAAAAACATGTCTGTAGTCATTCATCCACGCAACCACTAACACATATTAAACAGAATCAAGTACTGTGAAGACTGGCTTACCTGGCATTTGCTAGGCATTTAATGATTAGAATGGTGAATGAGGCACTTGGTGACATTCTGTGCTTGGAAGTTGTGGTTCTGCTGTTTTCCAGGGGAGATGAGAAACCGCTCAGCCCTGTGCTGTTGGAGGTCTGGCCCCTTCTCATGTACCCAGGCCTGAAAAAATGCAACAATCCATTTGAAAATGGGCAGGCCCTAAAGCTAAGTTTTGGGTGTGTGTAGAAGTGAGTCAAAAACTAAACCCTTGTCAAAAGCAGTTTTTTGATCATTACAAAACATTGATGGCACAACAACATAGAAATCAGAGCACTTGCATTACAAATGTAGCAATGCTGTTTACCTTTCTTCTCAGTATCGCTAAGCGCTTGCTAAACCAGAAAGAGAGTCAACATTATTCGGAGTTTTCAGCATAAATTTTTGTGAGAGATGAACTGAAACAGTATCATTTTTTCAAGATAATATTCAGGCTACAAGGTCACCCAAGTGTCCCTCAGTTGTTAAAGCGAGTCACATTTTCTATCTACTTATAGCTGCTCAATATTTACTAGATGGATGGTATTGCTGTGCTACTTAATATGAAGGTGTTAAAAGCAATTATGAGCCTTCCAGCAGATGTGTTATCAAAGATCACAAATTATGGCAATTAGCAATCAAATGACAAGTCTTCTCCATAATAACCACTAGAATTGATTAGCCATTGATTAAATGTCTATAATTCACAAACCATGGGCAAACAGAATCTGTAGTATTAATCATGATTATAAGAGGTTTTGAATTGTTACTGATTAAATAGAAAAGAGAACTGCTCCTATTAAAGTCCATTTGAACCTTGTAACTGTCATGAACAGCCACTGAAGCATAGATATAATAGTCCTTACATTCCTGACTAGATACTTCAGTTAAATCAGCTCTTCCTCTGAATTTTGTATTTCTTCTGACAATGAAAAAGTACGGTTAAGATTCTGCAACCATTTGTGTGGGATCACAGCTCAGCTGAATTAAAGATTCTTCACGTCTTTTGGGAAATGAGATCCTTCATTCCTTAAAATTCCTTATTGCAGCAAGTAATGTTTAAAATAATACTTTCTGGAACGGAGTGAGAGAAGTCATCCTGCGTACGTGACTTTGCAAGTATGTGAAAGGATGGCAAGTGCAGAACTGATGAAAGAAAATTGATTTGACACTGCATATATTCAGATGTGGAACTTTTGCCTCAAGAAGCTACCAAAGCCAAGGTTTCAAACCCACATTATTCAGAACTGCAGCCTATCTAGAGTTCTAATACTTCCTGCTAGTTTTTGGAAGAAATACTAACAGCTGTACGCTGATGCATTAAAGACAGGAGATCTAGAGAGAGGCCAGAGCTACTCGCTGCAGGATTCTTATGCTTTCTTCAGGATTATTTGATACTAAAGCCCAGCTAGACTCACTGGATGGTGTGCTTCATACTGCTAAGAAATCTCTAGCAACTGAAGATTTCTTTCCAGCCCAAGCACTCACCTCTTACCAGCCATTGTTTAATATATTAATATTAATATTAATATATTTAGGAAATGAAACATCTTTCTCTAATAAAATTGGGCAGACAACACCAAGACATTGTCAAAGCTGTGTGCCCAGTCATCACTGTGTCAGGGTCACAAGTTACAAATGCATTCACATCTGCTTTTGGGAAGGGGGCAGAATTTCTGCAGCTTTTCATTCATCTGATTTTTATCTGCTTGTTTTGTTTTCTTTGTAGTGGGATACCACTGGTGCTATCAGTCACAGAACTGTGCACAGCCACACTGCAAAGGTACTGCTGAACTATTCATTTTCCCAATCACATTAGTGTTTGGATTCTTCTGGTTTGCAAAGGGTTTCTCAAGAGAAATAATGCAAAAATTCACACAACTCAGCATTTAATGCTGCATGATCACGTTAAATGTAAACCTAAGTGTTATATAGGATACCTAAAGAATGGTATTTTGAAGATATCAGTGTTTTGGGCTAAATATTAATTTTGTTTAAACCACAGATAATGCTACAAAGTATTAATATTTTAAAATATTATGGCCTATGAATATTTTAAATCTACAAAAATAATATGCTAAGAAAGTTGGTGGATTACGTTCCAACATCCAAAGACCTTTTCTTCAAAGATGCCCCCAGTTTCCCAAGCAAGAATAAATTGACTGTTGGGTGGTTTGGGCTTATCAAGGATTTGCAGTCTACAGAAAGAAATTATTTTCTTCATCCTTACACAGCTCCTCAAGAATGGTATCTAATAGATGTCATCTGCAATGGGAACAAACAGTCACCTGTCAATATTGTCACCAAAAATGTCACCTACGACAAAAACCTTAAGCCACTGAATTTTGAAGGGTATGATGTGAAAGGGTCTTCAAAATGGAACATAGAAAACAATGGACATACAGGCAAGTACTGTCAAATATGCTGTTATGGGATTTATTTGTTCCTCTTCTTGGAACCATGCATTCACTGTGGGCAAGGTTAGATATAACTACTGCTACTTAAAAGCAAGTAAGCAAAATTAAGAGGGCATCCCTGTATTTCATAGAATAATAGAATAGTTAGGATTGGAAAGGACCTTAAGATCATCCAGTTCCAGCCCCCCTGCCATCGGCAGTGACATCTCACACTAAACCATGTCACCCAAAGCTCTGTCCAGCCTGGCCTTGAACACTGCCAGGGATGAAACATTCACAACTTCCTTGGGCAACCCATTCCAGTGCCTCACCACCCTCACAGTAAAGAACTTCTTCCTTATATCCAATCTAAACTTCCCCTGTTTAAGTTTGAACCCATTACCCCTTGTCCTATCACTGCAGTCCCTAATGAAGAGTCCATCCCCAGCATCCTTATAGGCCCCCTTCAGACACTGGAAGGCTGCTCTGAGGTCTCCACACAGTCTTCTCTTCTCCAGGCTGAACAGCCCCAACTTTCTCAGCCTATCTTCATACGGGAGGTGCTCAGGTCCCCTGATCATCCCCATGGCCCTCCTCTGGACTTGTTCCAACAGTTCCATGTCTTTTTCACGCTGAGGACACCAGAAATGTACACAATACTCTAAGTGAGGTCTCACAAGAGCAGAATAGAGGGGCAGGATCACCTCCTTCGACCTGCTGGTCACGTTCCTTTTAATGCAGCCCAGGATACAGTTGGCTTTCTGCACTTCGAGCACACACTGAAGCTGGCTCGTGTTAAGTTTCTCATTGACCAATACCCCCAAGTCCTTCTCCACAGGGCTGCTCTGAATCTCTTCTCTGCGCAACCTGTAGCTGTGCCTGGGATTGCTCCGACTCAGGTATAGGACCTTGCACTTGGCATGCTTAAACTTCATAAGGTTGGCATCAGCCCACCTCACAAGCATGTCCAGGTCCCTCTGGATGTATCCTTCCCTCCAGCATATCAACCGAACCACATAGCTTGGTGTCATCAGCAAACTTTCTGAGGGCATACTCAATCCCACTGTCCTTGTTACCTACAAAGATGTTGGAAAAGACTGGCCCCAACGCCAATCCCTGAGGGACACCACTCGTTACTGGTCTCCTACTGGACATTGAGCCATTGACCACAACTCTTTGTGTGAGACCATGCAGCCAGTTCTAAATCCACCAAGCAGTCCATCTATCAAACTGATGTGTCTCCAATTTAGAGACAAGGATGTCATCCGGGACAGTGTCAAACGCTTTGCACAAGTCCAGGGAGATAACATCAACTGCTCTACCCCTGTCCATCAGTTCCGTAGCCCCATCATAGAAGGCCACCAAATTTGCCAGGCAGGATTTCCTCTTAGTGAAGCCATGCTGGCTGTCACCAAACACCTTGTTGTTTTTCATGTGCCTCAGCATGCCTTCCAGGAGAGTCTGCTCCAAGATTTTGCCAGGCACAGAGGTGAGACTGACTGGTCTGTAATGCCCTGGGTCATCCATTTTCTCCTTCTTGAAAATGGGGGTTATATTTCCCTTTTTCCAGTCGTCGGGAACTTCACCTGACTG
>WYDI02025529.1:0-18167 GCA_009867235.2 Psittacus erithacus | reverse complement strand
TGAATGCTCCATCCCTGGTGGTGTTCAAGGCCAGGTTGGACAGAGCCTTGCGTGACATGGTTTAGTGTGAGGTGTCCCTGCCCATGACAGGGTTTGGAACTGGATGATCTTAAGGTCCTCTCCAACCCTAACTACTCTATGATTCTATGATTAATGTTGCAGCAGTGTCCTGAAATACTGGGATTTATATCCAATGTATAGAACATGCTTGTAAAAGGGAAATTGTAGAGAAAGAAAAAATATCCATGAAAAATGAAAGAATCCCAGAGTAGCAGCCAGAAGCACTGCGTATGTGCCCTTGCTCATCCTCATCCTCTTTGTATTCAGGAAAGGTTTGGGCTGGAACGGAGGAACTCACCACAGGGTAGCTTCGGCACTGAATAATCTGGACTGAGTTATATCTCATTTCTCAGTGATGAGGACAGTAGTTTTTTCATTTTATGGTGGCTTAGCTCCCTCTGCTGTGTATGTGGGCTGAAGGCTCAGACAGGGAGAAAGGGGAAATCAAAGCTGTGCGCTCAGAGGGAAAAACATTAGAGGAAATCCTTCGTCAAAACATGCCAGACTTACTCAGTGCCTTTCTGCTGATGGTGTCCAAAACCCCAGCATCTTCACCAGTACTTGTGGTGCTGGGGTGGGGCACAAGCAGACCGCTGCCAACATTCGTAACCATCTTATTTATGAGGACACCTACACTTCCAGTTTCACATGGGAAGGTCTTAATTTTCTTCCCACCACCAAAACACCAGCTTAATATAAAATAAAAGAACAACATAACATTTCCACTGTTTGTTGTAAGGGAAGTTGTTTGCTCCTAATGCTGTGCATATTAGCATTTTCCTGATTGTTTCCTTATTTGCCTTATTTGGTTTCCCTTTAGTGATCGATTTCTCTTCTCATGATCATGTTGTACTTGTCACTGCAGTAGGTTAAGAGCAAACTACTGATGTCTGTGTGTTGCACGTATCTTATCAAAGATACCTCAAGGGCATTTAAAGTGAATTGCTCCATTAGCCTACTATGGATTAATCAGAATAATCAATATTTTAGGTCTGCTCTGTGTGAACTCTGTTCAGTAAGTTAGGAGAACAAAATACATTGAAGAGATTTGGGGGTGAATGATCTCTTCCAGCTCCAGCTAGAGCAACCAACGGGTGTCAGTACAAGAAGTTGCTTGAGCTTCTTGTTGCCAGCAAAAATCAGCTATCAGCAGAAAAAACTTTAATTCCTATTGGGTTTGTGTGCATAATACGTCTGGATACATTCCAAGTAGTACTGTAATAAGATTAAAACTTGCTCAGAACTTCCCTTGCCATAAAACAAGTCCAGCTGGTCTGAAATCTGGCACTGGTTGTGCTTGTCAAATAAAGTCATTAATGATCAGAACTCAAACCCATCCTTAGGTGCCTTAATAAAGGACAAGTTAGTTTTCTTCCCCTTTTTTAATAGGGAAATTTGAAAATTAAGGCTTGCATCCATATGGAAGCCTAAAGCAGTCAATGGGACTGCAATTAGTCTGGGATCAGGCTGTAAATTATTAAAAGGAAAACTTTGACAGCTTTGTAAAAGTTCTGTGTATTTCTTTAGGAGCTGCTGTTGACCAATGCTGAATATTTTGAAATTTCCTCTCCAGGTACAGCTGTCTCTAGATGACAGAGACTGTAAAAAAGCTACCTTAAAGCCTGTGTTCAAATTTATTGTGTAAATACCTGAACTCTGCTATTTCCTTTCAATGTTGTGTTCATCTAGATTGTTTCAACAGACAAACATTGTTCCAGTCTTTGCATATTTGTTTTTCATTTGAACTGAGATTAGATGCTGTGACAGGAAGGCTAATACGCTCATTTCAGCCAAGTTTTCATTCCAGAGATGGCTGTTGATTGGCCAAACTGTGGCCCTGAAAAACCATCGGGAGATGCTTTGAAGCAGGCTCTTGGAAGGGCTGAATTGGGAAAGACAAAAGTGTATGAGATATTTTACATGGCTTTCACACTAGCTTTTTAGAGGCAGGCAGTATTAGAGTCCAGGCAATGGGTACATAAAGTTTATGATGGTGTCTGTGTGCCCTGGTGTTTTACTGCTAGGTTTACTCAAGTAGAATTAGGTTCCTAGGCTTTGTAAGAGAAAAGTGAAAAAACAATAGTGGAAATTACAGCCATTTACAGATTAATCAGAAGTAATGAAGGAAAGCTGCTGCATAGTTATGCTTAGATTTTGAAAGGTGTTGCAAATGACTATTCATTTGATTCAATATACCAGATGTAATTAAAGGTTACTGAAAGACATTATTAATCAGAGTTTAGATACTTGTGAATATATCTTTAAATATAACTGACTACTTTATTTTCTACCACTGCAAAGGTCAAGTGGCACGCAGTCATAGTCTAAGGAAACATGAGTCAACCTATAACTCTATTTATGCTCAGACTTCAAGGTCAGTAGTAATGCGTTCTACGTCTTTAGACATCTGCAGGTGCATTTATTGATTGATCTTTAAGAAGTGGTTTAGTTCTGGTGTCAGAAGCATTCCCAAAGGGGATTTACTGGGAGCATAACATATTGATCCCCAAAATGAAGCAGATTCTGCTTAATTCTGAGCAAAACACTCTTTTCTGGAAAGGGATTGAATTTTCACCATTAAAGGGGCGCATCTGTTCTGCTTTATCCCTGATTAGAAGAGCCTCACCTCTGCTGGCATGGTTAACCCCTGAGGCAGGTGGAAGGATCAGAGTCCAGCTGGTGAGGATCACATCAATAAAGTGGGATTAGTTTATCTGAGCTGGAGGGGAAAGGGAAATTGGGTGGGTGATTAAAATCTGTGTTGCAGCAATTGCTCCAAACAATAGCAATTTCTGTTTAGCTGAGGGACTGGTGTCAACAATAAAGGGAGTCAAACACCCAAAGTTTCAGGCGTCTCTTCAAGCAAGGAAATTGAAGATGATCCTTTGTTTTAAATATGCAGTGTCATTTCTCTTTGAGTATGTCAGATTCTTACTGCCTTGTCTCAATAAACACCCCAGTTATTGTTTTCCTGCTAGATGTACCACAAGCTGCAGATGAATTTCTGGTCTGTTCTTGGTCTTTTTAAGAAGCCAAGTTTACAAGCACCGTCCCTTTGCATTTGACGACTTCATGCTTGTAGGCCACTTAGGCAAGGGCTGAAAGGTTCGTATGTTTATGTACGTTCAGGGCTGAAAGGTTCGTATGTTTATGTACGTTCAGGGCTGAAAATGACTGCGTGCTCTGAGCTGTGCTACTGCCCACTTTGCTGGACTTAAAGTGCAGAGCTGGGTGGAGGGGGAATTAATTGCTAACCAGTTATCTTATCTAAAAAGCCATTGAGTTAAGAGAAGCACTCAGGTGATGTACAGTTAGGTGAGGGGATGACCCCTTACATCAGGGCCTTGTGGGATCCTCTTTTCTCTAGGCAACAGTATTTCAGAAGAAATGAGGACAGTTGAGACAGGCAATGTTTTGTTTTGGGAAACAGTGCTCTTCAGAGAGAGACATCGCTGAGTCGCTGATGCGAAATCACAGTATCGTGCTGGGAGCCAAAAGGTGGTGCTGTTACTGCAAAGAAGAGGTGGTGTTACTGAGAAAAAACAAGTGGCTCCCAGTCTCTTCAGTGGCGGTTGGGGTCACAGAGGGAGCAGAGGGAGATCTAGGGGCTCTGCCTGCTTTTTCCAGGTAAAGCGATGCTTGAGGGCTCTCTTAATCTATAGGACACCTTGTGCTGGTGGGCAGAGCCCAGGAAAGCAATAAAACTCAGCACAGAAATATGCACCTGGAGGGAGGGGAAGGAAGAAAAGGAGGAAGAAAATCACAGGCTTTCACCTTTGGAGACATCAGACAGAAAACAAGATTGGAGGCAGGTGATGCTGGGCTGGGCCCAGCTCTGCAGGGTAAACAGCTCATCACATGTCCTGCAAGGAGGCAGCCACAGAGCTACTACTTGAGATAAACAAAAATAAGGAAATGAAGGCATGAAAGGTCCTAAAAAGTAAATGGAAATGCAGTGGGAGAGTGTAGAGATCCCTAACATGGAAGTGAGTGGCAGTGAGAATGTGTCCGGCTTAGTTTTTACAAAGGCATATGTCAAATGGGATGTTGACCTAGTCACACCTAGACAAATCACATCTAGACTGGTGCAGTAAAAATATTTATTTAGGTGCTTTGCAGGTGAATTAAAGAACTAGTGGTCAAGCAGGAAAAGGTGTTGTCTCCTCTATATCACTCTTTGTGAGACTCCCTTCTATGGCGATCCTCATATTGTGGCAGGAAAGAGGTCTGCATCCAACTTCTGCTTCTAAAAATGTCTTGGTGTCGTCCAGCTTAGCAGACGCCTGATGTGTGCTGGACTCTGTCCTTTGGAGCCTTGACTTTGGAGGAATCGACCCCAGCCACTGTGGGAACAGTGAGATTTGCACAAACCGGAGATTTCAAATTCAGCCTTGAAGGGGTCCCTCGGGAACTTTAAACAACAATGTGAAGTTCAGTGCATGGTCTTGGCTGTTGGGAAGTTGCTGTCCCACATCATTTGCGGAATCATCAAGGTAGCCAAGTTCTAGCATCACTATTGTCTGGCCATGAAATGCTGCAGTGACCAATTATTGGTGGCATTCTGCATCCTTCTCTTTCTCTAGCTAGGATACAGGTACAGGCCCCATAAGAAAGCCTGCAAATGGGGGGCAGAACAGATGTTTCTTGCCTCTCTCTGCAATTACCAGCCTTACTGAATGGCTGCAATGGGGTATTTGTTAAATGAATTGGAAACATTGCTCAGGAACAGGCTGAGCTGTGAAAGACACCACCCACATCTCATTTTTGCTGTTGCAAGTTAATGGCAGCAGGTGTAAGCACTGACTGTTTTTCAGCCCATGTGTGTACTTTTGACCAGAAGCATCCCATATTCAGGCAGTTTTGCCTGGCTCATCCTCCAAGACCTTTTTGCCCTCCTAAAGATAAATAACTCCATGAAAAGCAATGGATGACAAATTAAAAACAGAAATGTGAAGGGTTAAAAATGTAAACCCAGGAGTCTGAATGGGAACTCGTAGCACCCAGGAGTCCTTGGTAGTGCTCTGTCTTACCTCTGCCATTCATCTGTAGTTTGCTGTGGCCGTGCCCCAGTGCATCTCCTGGGCTGTGTCCATCCAGTGCCTGAACTCTGGTCAACACTGTATGTTCATAGCCATCACACCTCCTAGAAAGCAGCCGCCATGCATACTTGCATTTTACTTAGTGCTATATTTGCTCACTGTTTAACAGTGGGCAGCTCTGATTAATACCAACAGGAGTTAATTGAAGGCCTTGATTGGAGTGCAGCAGCATAGGCCTGTAATCAAACTCTCTGTAATCAAAAACATAGCAGAAAGCAAATGCATATGTTAGCCTATCTCTATGACGTAGGTGTGTTGTACCTGAACAAAAGATAAGTGGAAGTAAACAGCAAATGTTTGAAAGAGCAGTCGATGTGTTTTGCTGCGCGCTAAGGAGCTTGCATGTAGCTCAGTGTTCTCACTGTGCGGTGATATTCTTGTTTGTACTGCATGTTTCCACTTCTTATTGTTGATGTCTTAAAGCCTGTTTATTGAACTCTAGGTCAGTTTATTCAGGTTTAATGACTCTTCCACTGCATGTTTTCATTTCAAGCCCATGGTGGGGGGTAGTATTTTGTGTGCTCTTGCATGGTTTCAGGAGGTTGATCTTGGGTCATTGGTTAACTAGCAGATGAATGCTAGGAGTGTCTGTTGTGGTCTCCTTTTCTTTCTCTGCTTCGTCTGCTTGCTTTCTCTGCTTCCTCTGCTTTCTTCATGTGTTTCTTATTTGTATCTTATTTTCCCTTTTCTGCTTGTGTAGAGGGTTGTTGGTGAGGACAAAAAAGTGTGTTTCCTAGAGCATAGTCTTAGCCTTCATCAGAGCTTGTCTCCAGTAAAGCAGAGGAGATGGTCATGTGGTTTATGCATAGAACTCTGGAATTAAATGGCTTTTTTTCTTGGTGTTGTTATAATCTTTTTGAGGAAATCATGACAGGGAATTCAATTATAGGCTGTTTTTGTGGTAACTCAAAAAGGTTGTGGCTTCAGTAGAAAGCCACATTGTTCTGTCTTCATTTCTGCTTGTGTAGGAGACCTTGGTGAATACAAAAGAGGAACGTGTGTGTTTCCTAGAGGATGCTATCTGACTGGGGGATATCAAGTTGTAATAAATCTGGGTATTCTGGATATTTCCCACACTGTCTTCTCATGCTTTCACAAAGCAGAAAGAACAGGAACAGCTCAAAAGCCCTGTACCATACACTTCCAGAGCCTGGGCTGACAGGTCAGGATGTGTTTCTAAATGCACATCTGGAACACAGAGACATTAACCTTTTAGTTAACCAGTGCTTACTGATGTGTCTGTTCATGAGTGAAAGGGAGAGCAGTGGAAACTGTCATGTTAGCTGCTTCCTGTATTTCAGGCCATGGTGACAAATCATCCGAGCTGTACAGTGAGTCAGAAAGCCAGGGATTGTTTAATTGCAGAAAGTCTGAGCTTTGTCACTAAGAGATGGATGCTGGTAGTTGTCTCATCCACCTGATGGATGTTCTGAATATCCACCGGAATAGCTCTGAAGGATGTTCTCAGAGTCTTTTCAGTGGGATATGTAGCGGCTTCAAAGCACCTCCAGCCACTCATACCTGTGGCTTATTTTGCTTAACGTGCAAATTTTCGCTCTTTCATAGAAGGGGTTGACTGGAACTGAACTTTTGCCTTGGAACATACTGTGGGTGCTCCCTGTCCTGTTCTCTTGCTCACAGTGGGGAAGTAGAACTTAAGAAATGAGTTTCCTGAGTGGGAAAACTGGAGCTGACAGAGGCATAAGGTCCCCACTTTCTCTTTTCACAAGGCCTTTCACCACTTTGTACTTAGAGAAGCAGGAGTGTGTTATTCTGATTAATTTTTTTTCCATGAAAAAGTAAACAGAACAGCTGCTGTCTGATTTAAACCTGAAATACCATAGAAAGCACATAGGATAAATGCAGAAACCTGTCACAACTGATTTGTTTTGGAGGTGTGGTTGTTCTTTCTTTCATATGGTGTTAGGTTTTCAGTCCTATGAGATGTGGCTTTTCTGCGAAATGGTGTTAACTCCTCCTCCCCTCCCCATCCCACCTATGGAGAGCTTTCTTTTTGTTAAATATCTCTGGTCTTCAATATCTCTTCTAAAAGAAGGTTTTTGGGTATATCCAAACACAAAACAACTCTTCTGCATAAACTAATCTGGATTCTTCAGATTTCAAAATATTGAGAAAAATTATTAAAAGGTTCTCAAAACTCAATTAAATGTTTTGAGTCTTTGCAATGTTCTTTCCTTTTCAGAAGCAATCATATGGTCCTGCACAAGGACTGGAAACACATATTAAACACCTGGCGCTGCCATAGAGTCTTTGTAAGGCACTGGCTGAGTCATTTAATCAAATTTTATTTACACCTCCAAAGGAGAACACCAATAATTCTTTACCTGATCAAGTTATTATGGTGATAAATGATATATATGCAGCATTAGGAAGGAGTTGATTGGATTCCACGCTGCCAAAAGCCAGACAAGTACTGGATGTGGTTTGGAGTTTTTTTGGCTGACTTCGCCATTCTTTCCCAATAGAATTTTTTTATTATTATCAATTTGTTACTTTTTTTTTTATTTATTACCAGTTTGTGCTTGCAGATAGTCAGAGATTGACTTGCAGTCTCTGCTGAGTTATTTGATGGTCATTACAAGCACAAGCAATTGCAGATGGAGAGTTCTTGCCATAAAATGGGAGAGCCTGTGGAGGTTGGGGTGGATCCTTAAATGGTCTCTGTCCCTTTCTTAAATTAAGAAAGAGTAAATTTTCGTTCCATCATTTGGGCTTGCTCTGTAGGTTGGGCATGGATCAAACCTAGTGCCTATGATAAGAACAAACCTAAGAGAGGAAGAAGGAAAAATTGGCATGGATTTATATTGAGAAATCTTTTCCATATGGAACAGCAGTTCTAGCCTAAGAGTAGTTTTTGTTCTGTTGTTGAAGATCTACATGATGAGTTAATCTGTAATAACAGATTTTTCCCATGTTTTGTGCACGAGCAAACCCCACTGACTTGGAAATGTTGCTAAATTTGCCTGCCACATACAAAGCAATAATGAAGTTCTGTGAAATGAAGTGTATTTAATGAGTGACATCTGTCTCCTTCACTATATCTGCCATTTCCATGGCAGTAATTGCCTCATTTATGTGAATAAAATATTTGACTCCAATGTCTGAAATATCAGTGACATCCTGCATAGCGTATGTTACCAATTAACATAGTTGATTTTGAAAGCTTTCATAATCACTAAAAAAAGTACAGTAGCCATTCTGCTATGTGAGCACAGCACAAATTTGTTTAAAACAATAAATCAAAACTGTTCAGAGCTCCGCATGTGTATATGTAAAAGCTATTTTCTTGTAAAAATCAGATGTATGAGAAAGAAATAAGATCAGTCTTGCTAGCAAGTCAACTCTTGCTTTCAAGTCAAGGGTACTTCCATGGCAGCTGTGTGCCTTTGTCTGTATCCCAGATGTGTAATGGCTTATTTTTAGGTAGGCTTGTATATAGTAGGTATTGTGGATTTAAAAGACTTGCATGATTAACTGCAAGGTTACAGATATATATGCGCTGCATGCTTGAAATCAGTTCAGTGAATAAAGGCCTTCTGGAGATTTACATACCAGCCTTCAGAGAAGTTTCCTTTTTTTGGGTGGTAGGAGATGAGTATTTTCTGTGGTTATGCTATAAAACAGTGAGTGTACATCTACTTGGTTTTTGGCTCCTTTTTCCCACTTCCGTCAAAACTCCAGAGACATTATTTAGCCAAGTATTCCTTGTTGTATTTGCCCCACTGCTTTGTACCAGGACTTCCCATTCTCTGAGGCTTTCTCTTGGTTGTTCAACACAAATGGAACATTATTATTTCAGCTGGCCAAAAAGGCATGACTCTACACTGAATAAATGCTGACCTCATGAGAGCCAGCTTTCTTTCTTGATCCCTTTAGCGCAAAAAGAGGTAACTTTTATTTTCTTTCTTCTACTTAGTGTACCTGCCAAAATTCCAAATTTCTGGTCATTACATCATGCTTTTTACATGGATTTTCTAGAAGAATAATTTAATTTAATAATTTAGTAACTGTGCTATTTAAATCAGCAATAAACCTCCTCTGTCCTTTAAGTGTTCTTGAGACCAGTACTATGTAAGTGCTGACTGCTGCTAACAGCCTCAGTGTGTGAGTGTGTATACTTCCAGTGATTTCCGTATGTGTTGCTGGTTTTGGATGAGAACTTCTGGCAGGATGGGACATAACAGGGTGTGTGTTTGTTCTTTATTTTTCGGGTTTGTTTTTTGGGTTTGTTTTTTTTCCACCAAAATGACCTGTTCTACCTCTTGAGATACCAGCCACTACCAGAACAATAATTACAGTCCGTTCAGGAATGGGATGCTTCATTCTACTTTGTATTACAGAAGCATGTCTCTTCACCAGTACTTGGTAAGTTTTAAAAGTTCTAAGAATGGTATTTCAGCACATTGCTGCAACACTGTTGCTCTGAGTAGTTCTGCTAACCAGCAAGGATTAAACAGCTCAATCATACAGGTGTTGGAAGATATAGCCCAGAAAGGGCAAGGAATATCCCTCTTCCATCTTCTCTAATCCATACCCTAATTTTTGGCCATTTTCTAGCTTGGCAGTGCATTGTGCACTTCCCATTGTTAAACGGTGGGAAGTGGATAATTTCTGTGAAGCCCTCTGTCCGTGGCACACCACCACACACACTCCTCCCATTGACTTTTGTTCCCGAAGAGAAAGCCAGGATATGCATTTTCACAGGGGACAAAATTAGCTGCAAAGAGAGGTCTGTTCAAGTGGGAATCACTTATACTGAAGCAAACAGCTAGAGGAATCCAAAATGGAGAGCAACTTGTATGTCAGCAAGTATGCCTGGAAAATACCTTGGCACTTGCCAGAAACAAGAGATTTTGGCAGTGGCAGAAATTTAGAGGGGGGAAGGGAAATGACAGAAGGAGGTTTTTAAGGGAAACTAGTTATGTAGTGCTACCCATGCTCTCCTGTTTTGTTCCAGCAGTCTCAACATGTTAGTGTCCGTCAAAAATAAACAGTATCTGCTAGCTTCAGGCTTCCCTAAAGTCTGATGTGGGGAAATGGCCTCATCCCAGCAAGATGAACAGATTCGAGTTCTCCCTTTGCCTCTTGTAATAACCTCAAACAAATGACATGTCCTGGTAGATCTTGATCTTATTGGTTGAGTAATCACATAGCCCATAGGTGTGTGCCTCAAAGCAATTCTTTCAGACTACTTGGGTTTGGGATCCTTTTCATCTACTGACCAATGATTGTCATGTGGATTTGAGAACTTCTGTCGCAACTGTTACAGTTCTGCGATGGAGATAAATTTTAACAAATCTGCATTTCCTAATAGGAAAAAAGTACTTTTTTGAGAGAACTCCCATCTGGTACTCCTTGGATTGTAGTGTCTGGCATTTCTCTGAAATGAAAACAGATTGTAACTTTTAGGGCATTTCATGCTGCTCTTCCCATTTCTATCAATTTGCCTTCAGAAGATGGGTCTATGAGAAACACTACATCTGGTAAGATGGGTAAGAAGGTGTAAAAGTTGGCAGTGCTGAGTGGCGTGGTCCTGAGAAGCTCCTCAAGTTTCATCTCCTTGATCTATAGCTGGTGAGCTTACAGTCTTCAGTTTAACAGCTTGACTGCAATAATTCTTGTATAACTAACTTGGAAACAGTCAAGATGCCACTTCCACTGTCTTGCTTCTTAGGTTTTTAGTTGGCTGTCATCTGTCTATTAAAGAGCAACAAGAAGGAAGGTAACATACACCTCCATGTCTCTATTCACTACTTTTCAGTAAAGTGAAAGAACAGAAGAAGCTGTAGTAATCAGACTGCAGAGACACTCTCAGAAGAGAGCACTATTAGATTATCTATGTCACATTAGCTAAATGCTGTTCAACTTAGCCAGGACTTCTGACTCTACATGTTGCTAATTTTGGACAAGGCATGGCTCCTTGGTGCAATGGGAGTTGGGAAAAGGGTGGGAGAGTTTTGCTTTCCACTTTGGTCTCTGACTGAATTTGTTTTCTGGAATACACTCTTTTCCTGGGAACCCTGCATTGATCTGGGGCTGAGATCTCTAGGCGGTGGCTTCTCATTTCTTGGTCAATTCTATTGCAGGATTGGCACATAAGTGTAAAGAAAATGTTACACTTACAAGATGCATGCTCCAAGAAAAGCAGCTGTAACGGATCAGGATAAAGGTCTATCCAGCCACAAACACTCCCTTTAACAATGACCACTAACAGATGCTTTAGGAAGAATTTAATAAGGCAAGCCTGGAGTAAAAACTCTTCTGCTATACTTTTCTATCTCGAATAATTTAGTGATCAGTGACTTCCAGAGCCAGAGATGGTATCCTTGTCTTGAGAACCTCCTGAGGGATTTTTATTCTGTAGATCCTTTGAGCGGATTTTGAATCCATGCAAATCATCCAGGGATCCCATGTCAGTGAATTTTCAGTTTAAATAGAAGTTGTGTGAAAATCTGTCTTCTTTTTATTCACTTTGAAATTGCCTCTTCGTCTACAGTTAGTTTTTTTTGACACTCACCTACTCATGGTTGTGGAGTCTTCTATTGCCCTGCGCAGTACTGTGAGCTGCACATGCAACATGTAATCCTAACTTCCAACAGTAAAAACAGCAAAAAAAACACCCCTACAACACAGCCCTCACATCAATTCAGATGCTTAAGTGACCCTTTCCTTCCATCATTCCATTCCTACTCCAAACTACCCCAAACAGTTGCTTTAGGGTTGCACACACCATATGTTTTGCAAAGGAGAGCAACTGCTACGGAAGTCAACATTGTCAATCTCCTTTAGAGAGAGCTAGCCCCAAGCTGTGTGAATGTAAGTTGCACCACTTGGCAGTGCCTGTAAGTCTTTATGTGCTTTCTAAGCTGTACAAAGACAGAACTGCTGTAGGTGGGTTGCTCTCTTAGAGTGCCTTTTGCAGCTGTTCTGCAGAACTAAACCTACCTCCTATTCTCTGCATGTGGATCAGATGGAGATGGAGGGTCCTGCAAGAGATGATGTTGTCAGGAGATCAGACCTGCAGAAAAGCAAAGGACACGTTTTCTTTTAATTACCTTGGAGTCAGTATAGTTTATTTCTGGAAAAGACCTAAAAGTGAGCAATTTTGATGAACTTTGCTTTTCAGCAGCATTGCCTGAGCAGCCCTTGCCTCCTGTTGCCTCCTCTGGTGTCCTTGGTTTTACTGGTACTGTGTTGTACCACACAAGGTGCTGCATGTTGTGCTGTGTGTGAGCTGGTGTTTGTGCAAGCAGCTCTTAAACTAGAAAAAAAAAGGAGGGGGAATGAGGAAAATGGGGGGATTTCTTACAATGGCATTGATGCCAAAAAAAATATGTGTCAAAATGCCTATGCATATCTGGCAGCACTATTTCTTGGCATATTTGTATTTAACCCCATGTCTTCATAAGTACTGTGGTGTGGGTCTAAACTGCAGGTCATCATATTCTTATCTTTATATCCATTCCTTCAATGTGTTAATAAAAGAAAAAATCTGTCTGCATCCAGCCCAGAATATTTTCATAGCAGAAATAATTGAATTAAGAACTAAATCCAAGCTCCAAAGACTGTGTTCCTCTAAACCCCCTCTTTTCCAGTCTCCTCAGCCACTTCTCTCTGGAAACCAGGCTATAGGCTCTCCTTGCACTGCTGTATACAAGGAGGCAGAACAGTGACTCCAGATTGATGCCAGCACATGAGTGAGGAGAAAGCAAGGGCCAAGATTCACTCCTTCAAGTCCAGAGGTCTTGACTTCATTTCCATCAGCTTTTTATCTCTGCACAGCATTTGCAAAGTAAAATAAAACTCTGTATCTGGGAATCTGTTTTTACATGCTAATCTGGCATACAGAGGTTCTTTCGATTGACAATACTCTACTTCTCTGTATGTGTTCCACATACAATATTTAAGAGATTAAACAGTACAAAACGCCAAGTCATCAGCATTTTCTTTATGGGCTTGCTACAGCCTTGATGCCATTTGATGCTTTCCAAGTAGAAGCAGCAGTTTCTTTATGGGTATTTGCCTGTGTTGCGCACAGAGCAACTGCTTGGAGCTGTGCAGCTTAGTCCCTCTGAGTGACCTCTGGCTTGCCAAAAGGTTTTGCTTAGGAAAGAGGTTCTGAGAGAAGGAGTTTTGCTGAGAACAGTTTGCACCAGAACACTAGCAAAGCAGCATCTCTGACATTTCTATGTCACCTTATGCTAGAAGATATGTTTTTTGTCTAAGCTAAAATTCACAAAGCCAGAGCTTAAAGAACTGTTGGGAAATGTGTGAATGGAGGATCACTGAAATGGGGATTCACTTCTCAAAAAGAAAAGCTGAGCCCATGAGAACTTGCCATTTCCCCCAGCCCCACAGAAGATTGTATTGCTGAGAACAAGAGTCACTTCTTTGGAATTTCTGTTCAGTGTTTCAGTTCAAACCTGTCTGTTAAAAACTGAAGCAAATGCACAATGTGGAGCAACTCATCAGCTGGGGATGGTTCTGACAATGTTTAAGACTGTACATTTGAGGCACCAATGACATCTTCCAGCCTTGCTGGCAGGAGAAAGGAGTGAGCACTAATTCTTATTTGTTTATGCTAGTTTTGGCTGTTCTGAATTATTGATATGTCCCTTGAAACTGCCTCTGATCATTTCCCATTGAGCACAGAGGCATGTGGTGGTAAGCAGAGACCTGGCCTAGCTGCTGGACTTTCTCCTGCTGAACTCAGCATCCAAGCTGTTCATAGCAGCAACAGATGTTTCTGCTTTTTAAGGTCTGTGGGAACCTCACTTAACTTTTTTTTAACTTCTTCCTTGTAGGAACAACTGCCAATACAGCTGAGATCCAAAAAGCTTGACCTCAGCTTTATGTTATTATTGGAAGGTATTGCGACTGGATATCCTATTGTCCATTCTCAAGTAATAAGCTGATAGCTATTAATGCTGTATTTGCTTTTTCACGCATAGTTTCTATGTGTTCGTTATTCAGCTACTTCCTGGCAATAAATAGGGAGACACATAATCACTGTTGCCTTCAATGCAAGGGGGTCTGCTGTGAGAGTCTTGTTTTGAAAGCATTAGGCAAGCTTAGAAAAAAGCTCGCTAGCAACTAAGAAATCACATTCCCTTTGTCTTTTACCAGGTGATTGCTTAGAGCACTAATATGATATTAAATGAACCATTTCAGCACTATTCAGAATGTGTGACTCTGTCCTGGGTTCCCAGACATAGCTATTGCTGAAATACAAGTAGCGCGTGTTAAACTTGAGACTTTCTGAATGACTGCATATATTTGAATTACTATTATTATTACCTTTTTTTTTTTTATTTTATTTTAAATAAATTAGGGCTTTAATCTGAGCCTGGCTTCATTCCCTGCGTGTCAATAGTATTTGTTTCTTGCCAAAGAGAAGCTTGTTAGACAGGGATTTTACTTTCAGGAAAGATGGGCTCTGTGCCATATTTCCACAGGTAGTTTCTAAGTGTGAATTAAAACAGCTTTAATTTCCAGCAGAAAGTTCTTAGAAGCATTCTTGGCAGTACCTGATCAGGAGAGGTGCCAAGTTCAAGCACCCCTTGGCCTCCCTACCCACATCCCAATGTTTTCAAGATGTCAAGGCTCTGTGGCAGGTCTCAGTGCTGCCTGTTCTCTGAAAGAGAGGTGGGCAAAGAGAGGAGGGAAAGCTGTAGCTGGGCAGGGTATGAAACATGTCACTACTTTTGCAGCATGGGCTCTGGCTTCCGTCCTGCTCGACAATCACCATCAGCAGCTCAGAAAAGGAGCCAGCTGGCTGCATCTTGTGCTCCAAGGTGGGAAGTGGGAGCAGCATTCCAGGACTGTGTTGGACACGTGCAATTCCTGGAGGGCCGGACTGAGGAGGAGGGTGTTTGGGGCAGGCAGGGCCTGTCTGCTGTGGCGCAACAAAGCAAAACTCATAACTTCTCCCACAAGCAGTTTTGCCACTTGGAATGTTTCACCAACTGCTGTCATAAGCCCAATCTTCACTCAAAATTGAATGTTTTCCTGTTAGCGTGAAAAAGAAAAGGTAGTTCTTTGTGTCTGTGTCCTGGGCTCCCAGCTTTCTGTGCAGTAACATTTCAGCTGAAACAGATGTTTCAGGAGGCTGCTGGGGAAACTCATGCTGTTGTTGCTGTGCTGCCCAGGGCTGGTGAAGGCTTTAAGGTCTGCCAGCCCTAGTGTAAAATGCAGCGCTGGAGGGAGAGGAGGGACGCAGTGCCCTATCATGGGAAATGCAAATCCCTCCAGCTTCCTGCTGTTGCTGTTTGTTTGGAGATGGCTTAAGACTGAAAAATGAGGCTGATCTGGCAATGTTTGCTTTACTGAATTTTCTATGTGCTGGCCTGGTACCGTGCAGTACCAGGATATGCCTGGTGTACAGCACCCACAGGACAGCTGGTGAGACTGGATTTCACACGTGATTCAGCAGTAGCAAGGCATACAACCTTCCTCTGTCCTGGCCATGGCAGGGTGCAACATAAATGTGGCTGCTTGGACAATGCCCCTCGACATGATTTGGTGCTAATCCTCTTGCAGGATGGTCCTCAGCGTGGAGCTGCAGGGTGGGATGCTATGAGCGTCTTTCTCAGAGCCTCTTGCAGCCAGATCTGTTCCTCCCCTTTATGGCATTAGTCAGTGCAGGTCTCCCTGCAAGAGCTCAAGAGAAGGCTCTCTGCTCTGTACAGCCCAGGAGCAGAGTCGTAAAGCTGCATTGAATTTCAAAGGTTTCACCGAATTCAGAAACCTCCTCCCATCATCTGTTCCACCCAGCCATCACTCTTTAAAAAAAAAAACAAAACAAAACAATTTATTTTTACTTTTAAATTCTGCTTCATGCCTAAACCTTGCCCTGGGTCTCTGCTGCAGTCTCTGCTCGAGTCCCTACCTTCTGTTTTATCCCCTGAGAGGTTTCACCCCTTCCAAGGTTAATTAATGAGGTTAAGTTCAAGATGCGGCCCACTTCAAAGTATGAAAGGATCAAAGTGTAAGCAGACCCTTTGGTTTGTCCGTAAAATCTGCCTTTCAGTCCATCTGCCCCCTGCTCAAGACAGAGACTTTCCTGGCCTTTACATTACATCTCAAGCTGCTAGTCACGTAGCTTCTGCTCAGAGATACTGTAAACAGACTTGTTATTCAAAAGTGGCAAAGAAATGTTGAATAAAAGGAGATGGCAATAAAGCCCCAACTGACATGCATGAATGTAGCATTCTATGTAAGGGTTATGGGATGATGCCAAGTGAAAGGGCTTTCTGAAGTCTTACTAAAGTAACTGTAAGGGAGAACCTTATTAAATACTTCTTGTATGATATGCAATGGATACCCTTATAATAATACAAATTCTAATACGACACGTCGTCTGCTAATGCCTTGTTAGCCGTTCCATTGAGGAGTCTGAAAAGCAAAGACTCCAGGCATTCTTACATTAATTGAAGCAATATTAAATAAACTGCAGAAACCTCGTAACTTCGTGTATGCATGCAGTGGTTACACAGATTTATTTTTTTTATATGTGTGAAAGCGTGGCTTATCTCCTGTGCAGCTGGGGAAGAACTGGAGAGGACAGCTTGTACTGGAAGTTTTGCCATCATACAGTGACAGCACAGAACTTGGGTCAAGTCCTGTCACTGGTGGCTGGCTGTGTGGATAAAACACCACTGTTTCAGTCGGCATAGGAGGTTTTGCAGTCTGCCTTCAGATTAATATAAGTAGAGATATGATAAACAATAGGTACTCTATAAGTGGGCTTTAGAAGTGAACAGCTGCTTAGTTTAAAGCTGGGATATGGGACAAGGAAGGCATTTTTAATAAAAGCAAGGATGAGACAGGACCTAAGACTCCAATCTCCCGCTGACAAGTTTTCTTTCTCTGGCTCAGACAATATCAGTAGCTTGTGTTTTCAATACTGATACTTCAAATATTTTTTTTTCTTTTTTTATATCTGTACATATGAACTGTTTGGCAAATTCAGCATAAACTTAGGAACCGTTTCAGATGAAATAGAACTACAGTTTTCAATGACAAAACAGCTCATCAAGGAAATACTTCTGTGTGTTCTATGGGAAAATAGCAGAAAGATTTCTGTCCTCTGAAAGACTCCATCCTTTCTCCCTTGTCTTTATCCTCTCTGATAGTTTTGCAATTGACCCTAGAGTCACTGGCACCAGGAGCAGACCAAGTGCCTCTTTCTTCTATATGCCAGGCATCTTAAACCCTTTCTTATCTACATTTAGCAGTGACTTTAAGTAGTCTGGTAGGATGAGAACATTTCTACCATGATTAGTAACTCCTCATAGTATTTTTTTGGATAGCAAATGTCACAAAAGCCACTGTACGTGTTGCAAGGATAGGTTAAGATGGCAGACTGCTCAACTTGCAGTGACCTCCCACAGAGTTATGATAGCACAGCTCTCTGTGGTATAAATCTGCTGATCAAATCCTGTCTGCAATACAATAAACAGTGTAATTTACATTAAAGTAGCTGGTGATGAAATACGTCTGAGTCACAGATGTGCAAGATGCAGTGATCCCATGGGAGCAGTGTTGTGTTGCCATTTGCATGGAGCCTGGCTCCAGCTCTGGCTATGGGGCAGGACCTGCTCCTGCCGCTTGCCTCAGCAGCCCTTCATGCAACAGGTATCCTTGCCTGTAGCTGGCATTCAAAGGCTCTGTGGCAATACTAGTAAGTGTCTCTGACAACCGAACTATTTAAGATTTGCTTGGCTTGACTGTGACTTTTTAAAAATTATTATTTAGAATTATAGAATCACTGAATGGTTTGGGTTGGAAAGGACCTTAAGAACATCCAGTTCCAATCTCCCTGCCATGGGCAGGGACACCTCACACTAAACCATGTCACACAAGGCTCTGTGCAACCTGGCCTTGAACACTGCCAGGGACGGAGCATTCGCAGCTTCCCTGGGAAACCCCTTCCAATGCCTCACCACCTTTACAGTAAAGAACTACTTTCTTATATCCAATCTAAAC
>WYDI02025528.1:31920-65907 GCA_009867235.2 Psittacus erithacus | reverse complement strand
TGCACACAATACTCCAAGTGAGGTCTCACGAGAGCAGAGTAGAGGGGCAGGATCACCTCCTTCTACCTGCTGGTCACGCTCCTTTTGATGCAGCCCAGGATATAGTTGGCTTTCTGGGCTGCAAGTGCACACTGTCAGCTCATGTAGCCTTCAACTTATCACCTCTGGTGGATCAGAGACCCCCTCTGCAGCCACTAAATCTCATATTTGCTTTAATTCAGACCCCATTAGTTAACACGTCATGGTAAACTTTGCATTCTTCAGTAAAAGTGAGCTTCTCTTTCATTATATATGTGAGACTTAATTCAGTGATATTTCTTCAACACATGCAGGCAAATCTGTTCTTTCCAAACTCCTGTTCCTTTGGCTGCTGATCTCTCTGTAAATGTTTGTGAATACAGTACTTTTTTACTCCTACCCTGAGTAAGCTTCACACCTGAGCTTCCCTTCCTTAAGTTTCTCAGGTGTGGAACAGCTGGGAACATGGAAAAGTATTTCAGCTGCTGATGCCTCAGTCAAACAGAAGCAAGATATTTTGCCCCCACAAGCCTCCATGTTTGTAGAGCTGCTGCCTCCCTGTCAGATGGATACCCAGTGAAGAAAGTTATATAGATGAGATGGGTGGATAGAGGCAGGAAAGCATCTGTTAGTAAGCCAAGAAGCAGGCATTAATGCAGTCTGAAAACATGTGGGCTTTCCCGAGCTCCGCCTAGGCAAAGGTTATACTGAAATTGGTGGTGGTTCAGGCTTGACTTTCTGATGTCTGGCCAAGCACAGTTAGCTGATAGGTGTGGGTGGCTGAAAGATTGCTGTCATTGAACGGCATTGACAAAATGAGCAGCCTTTTTTTTTTTTTCCCCAAAACCCACAAGCTTTCCCAGATCTGCAGATGAATGGCTGACTTAAGCAGGGTTAGATCTTTCCTGGCTGACTGAGGCAGGGTTAGATCTTTCCTGGCTGACTGAGGCAGGGTTAGATCTTTTTTGGCTTACTGAGGCAGGGTTAGAGAGCAGCTGAAACAGAACTCCACATCCAGGCTAGAGATGGGCTTACCTAGGGAGTGGCAGAAGGACTGAAAAGACACAAAGGGGTTAGTTGAGGTGAGATCCAGAGATCACCCTCTTCAGAGGTGGTTTTGTAGTCAATACTTGGTCTAGAGACTGCTTCTGCAGGACCTTCTCTGCAAGGGGAGCAGAGGGAGAGCAGCAGTTCAAAAAGCAGCTTGGTCAGCAGGGCCTCTGCTATGGCTGCAAGGAGAATTCATGCCCCCTTTCTCTGGAACCCCATCTCCTCTGGAATGCCATCTCCTCTGGAACCCCATCTCCTTTGAAACATGGAGGCAGTGGGCTGGCAAGAAGGACTGGGAGCCAGCTGGCTCATCCTCTTTTTCCATGGCAGTCAGTTATGTTCTAGCAAAACAGAGAAAACACTCCTACTGAGGAAAGGAGGAGGAAAAATATAAGCTAACAGGACTGATCTCCCAACAGGGATGTATTCAGCAGAGCTGGGTGGGCAGATGTGTGCACTGTTGAGAGCTGTGGGGGAGTCCAGCAGCAGGTGAGGGTAGCTGCATGAGCCCATGGAGGGGAGGAACACAAATGTAATAGAGAGAAAGGCTCACTGTGTCTTCACTCTCTGCACAACACCAGGCACACAGAGAAGCCACGCTGGCTCCACACTGTGTTCATGGTACCAGACCTGGCTTCTTATCTACTTGGATGCTGTGGCAGGGGTCTGGATGGCTGTGGATTCAGTGCCAGCCACATAGGGTCAGTGCGGGGGTTCCCAAGCTATCTAAAGCAACATTATTCTATTCATGATTTGTCAGGCTTTCAACATCATAAAAAGACCTTGGACATCATCTCTTTACACCACGTTTTACCCATTTCTTTTATGGAGATTATAGAGACAGGTACCTGAAAAATACACATTTTGATGTTTTGATACTAAAAGCAAATTGTATTGCCACCTTGGGTTGCAGAGACTCCAAGGGAGAACACAGATTTTATTAATTGGCTTATCTTAATATGTATCTTTAGTTATACAAAAATGTTAACACGTTGTGTAAATATTTTAAATTTATAACCCAGAAACTTCACAGAAACAGTGGAAAGGTGGTGATAGTAGTTGAGGAAGCCAAAAAGAAGAGTATCTTCTGCAGTGCTGAGCTCAGCAGAGAACAGCTCTGCACCTGTATTGCTGAGGGGGATGGCTTTTGTTGGCTCCTGCAGTCTGCAGTGGGTTATCCTGAGCTGGGAGGGTCCTCAAGGGATGGTTTTATCCTTCAGAGCCACTCTGAAGGATCAATAAAGAGCTTCCACCTGCAGCTCTTGGTCCTTGGGTGCTTCTTCCCTTGAACTGATGAAAGCCTTTAAAATGACATAAATACTTGCTTTTGGGGGTGAGTGGGTGGGAAGCAAAGGGACTACTAAGCACCAGAGCCAGCTGGAGGGAAGAGAGGCAGTGGCAGCCGGGGAGACCAGAGACCACGTTGTGAAGCCAGCTCTTAAGGAAACAGCAGCTCCCTGGAACAGCTCTTCAGTCTGAGACACCCACTGATGGAGGTGCAGGTCTACCTGAAATGCGACTGTGAAATAAGACTGGGCTGTTAATCTGTAAGGAGTTGTCTGAGCTCTCCAGGGAATTTGGTCAGTTGGTCACTCATAATGCTCAGCTGCAGTGGCTCTTCCCCAGCATATTCAGTCCCTGCGCATTAGTCTCCTGTATCCTTCAGCTAGCCCACCTAGTCCTGCCACAATGACCTAAGGGAGACTGGTAAGCAAAAGAGTCTTGTTTGAATTTGTCCTGTTTGTCTCCACATGGCCCCAAGACCACATGTTGTGAAGATGGACATTCAGTCAGAAATACCACTCTCAGCAAGGACCTGATAGGTGGGATTCAGTAGCTTAACCATGGGCTTCTAGTGCCATTTTAGGTATTTCAGAGTGTCAGACACAACTCTGTGTTGCACAGGATATGACAGAGGACTTCTAGGAGACCCATACCCTTCTGGAAGAGGGTGGAGACCAGGGGGCATCTTGACTGTCACTAACTGCCTGGATTTCAGCATCTGAACTCCATCTCCAGGGCATCCTAGAGCACTGAGCCCTCCTGGGGCCTGTCCTAGTGGGACGACACAGGTTAGGCGCAGCTGATATGGCCATATCTAAACTGGTGGCACTTTTCAGTTTCCAGTAGTCAAGAGCTGGCTGTATTTATGTGGGACTGGATCCAGTAATTTGTGCCAACAGGAATTTCACCACTGAATTCAGCAGAATAAAATCTAGCACAGCTTTATGCTGATGGGCTTTCAAAACCATTTGTTGACAAGCCACTGTAAAAGGGAAAATGAGGTTTAGTCTAATGGAGATAACAGGAAAACAGAGTTGTGTAGACAAAAAAAAGCTGGTTTCTGTCATCTTGCCATGCTCCTCAGAGAGGATAAGCAAAAGCAGATGTTGTCTGTAGGAAAAGGTGTCTAGAAGCAATGAAGCACATCTGGAGAAGATTTCTCAGTATTATCTTGTCTAGCTTGGAAATGGAAAATGCAGACTGGCAAGTGTCTGGGCAGAGAAGCTGAATATGTTCAACCAAGAACTGAACAAAACAGAAGAGTAATGCAGGCAGAAAGAAAGACTGAACAAGGAGCTGGGGAGAGTTGGCAGCTTCTGGGTTTGCTTTTCCTTTTTTCATCTGATTAAAGAAATATCAGCCCAGTGGGTTTACATCTGAGTGGTTGAGTGGCTGCCAGGTAATATGAGTGCAACTGCTCGGATGATAGCAGCATTTGATAGCTACCTGTATGTAAATCAGATGAGTTATTTATGGACCACAGATTCCAGGATATGAATGAGAGGAGCTATCACTTGGCTGGTTCTTGTCAGAAGAAAACCAACAGGACCTCCCAGTTTGCCAAAACTGTGCCCGGGAAGACCTCTGTGTGAAGTACTTCTGAGGGTCTTGTGGGATAGATCTTTGTGGATCTATCAGTGGAAACTACTAACAGCAGGCTTGGAAGCTTAAATCCTATTATTTTTCTGATATGTATGAAAAAACAGAGTGAAATGAATATTTCTTTTCACCCCATTCACAGAAAGCGCATCAAGCCTATGGATCAGGATGAATGAAACGAATCTCATCTTTTAAGTCATTCTATTAGTCTCAGCATTCATCTTTTCATTAGAATATTTTTAAAAATATAAACGACACAGACACATTTTAGAAAAATTAATAAATAGAACAATACAGGAAATAAACTGCATGCCACAAATAAAGACCATTAATGTGTTGACAGAAAAAACTGTCACTGAAGAAAGGCAATACTGTCTGTAATATCTGTTGCCCAGTGAATCTGAGCAGAGGGCCAGCAAGGGTCTGTAACTGAAAAGGCTGTTCAACTGAATTCACTCTGATATCAAGGTCTTTATGGAAACTGGTGTGAGCTTTAAATGCAAAAATCTAGATCACCGTGTTCTGCTCCATTTGACTAGAATTTAGCACTTCAGTCAAAAAGTGGAGTCTATAAAAGCAACCTTATTTTATTGACAGATCCCCAGGCTGGGAAGGGAGACTGCAGGCTTGGTTTGACAAGAAAAGAGGGAGTTACAAATGTTTGTTTTCCTTCACTTCTGCTCCTGATAATTTGGAAAAGAAAACATAGATGAGGTAAATGCAGTGGGGATAGTGCTCATTCTGAGACAGAGGATGTCATAACAAAAAGAGATAACATAGCTATAACCAAATTAGCCATGTCTAATTTACAGTGCTGTGTCAGGAACTATCAGATACAGATGAGCTCAACAAATCAGCTTCAAACCACAGGTGCCTCACTCAAGATTAAGTCTCACATGTGAGATTAAAGAAAATCCAAGAACATAATTATTTGCAGTATATTAAGGAGTTTACATCAGATTTCTTGAAGGAGGAGTTTGTAAAAGCAGGTATATTATAGCCTGTTTATAGGCTAAATACCAGCCTGGCAATGATGTTCTGCTTATTTAATTCCCTTTGCAATTCTAATTGCATACACAAATCTTCCTCCCTGCTCTCTACAGCTCTTCAGGACCTGCCACACTCTTTGGAACATTGTGTAAGTTATCGTGTCGATATAAACAAGCACTGCTCTGTTCCGCAGCTAGTAAATGTTACATGAAACTTAATTCATGATCAAATAAGGAGCACTCAGGTAACTGCAGCCCTGGATCTCGCTCATAAATGCAGCATGCTAAAATAACCGAGTGGCATCCATCTCTGAATTTACACGGCACGTCTCATCCAGACAATGTGCTTTTATTCTCTTCTCGTTGCGGTAGTTGTGGTTCACAGCCTGAATTTGCTTTCCTGAAGTCTCAATGGAGCATTGCCATCAGTTTTGACCAGAGAATTTCATTAATGACTAAATCTCTTTGTCTCTCTCTCCACCCCCTGTTCTCCGTTTAATTCTTCTACAATATTAAATGCATTAGACCCTCTATAACATACCAATCTTAATTTTTATTTCCAAAAAAATAAACTCTTGGGGTGAGGAGTGGGGGGATAAAATCGATAAACCAACAAATATTTGACAGATCTGCGGATCTGCAAACCATTTTCCACATGGCCAGATTTCTGAAGATCTGCAGGTGCCTAGTGAGATTGTTATAAGAGTCAAGACAGATTAGCTAGCTGTGATATTTAGGTATGTCAATGTGGGTTTTTTTTAATCTAGTCCTTAACCTCCTCAAAATTTGGCGGCATAACAGATAAGAAAGTACCTACTAAGGTATTTACAGAAAGGCACTTTTAATAATACAATTCTTTCCTGATGGAACATGAAAATAAAATACACTGAACTTGCTAGACAGTAATGTACTTCCCCACTGCCCCCTTAAACTGAAACCAGAGACTATGTATGTAAAACCTGAAGCCAACTGACAGTGCTATAAGCCCTCCAACTGGCACTAAGGAATTGAAATGCTGATATTCTGTTAAGATACTCAGATGATATGATTCAACTAACTGTAAACCACCTACACAACAGAGCAAATAATCACTTGTTAAACAGTGGAAGAAAGTCTACTGGTGGGATGACTTGCATCTTCTTCACCTTCAGCTTACGGTCAATAAATCTCATTTGAAAAGTAATACTGCCCACTTATCCTTTCAGCACGAAGAGACTGTCATCACCATGCTATATTATTTCTGACCTCACAGTATTTGCACTGCTGACCTATTATTTGTCAAATTATATCATCATCCATGACTAAGTTGGTTTGTTAGAAGCCAGTGGGTGGAATTGTCCCAGGTCACTGTGGAACTCATTGATGGAAATAAAAGCACTTTTTCTGCAGAAAAGAAAGATGAGAGGGATGGGTCCAAGTGATGGGGGGGAAAAAGGGGCAAGGGTGGGAATCTTGTCTGACTGCAGCTGGTAATATATCAAATGTGCACCCTCATATGAGGCCTGAAATGTTTGGATGCAGTAAGTTGTATCTGCACACTTAATTGTGTTACATATCTCAAAGAGGTAAGAAGCAGCTCAGGAGGGCTGAGCTTTATTTTCATGTCCTTTATAGCCTTGAGCAAGTTGTGTAGGCTTTGACTACACTAGAAAGCAGTGAAGTGTAAAAGGATTGGGTTTGGAGACTGAAAGTTGAAGGTAAGAAGCTGATGTTCACCCTCCACACACACACCCCAACGTCATAGGTTGTTTTTTATCCTGAAAAAAAGTCTAGTCTGATCCATAGTGCTGAACATCCATGATGCTTGAATACATTAGGAGCCCTCTTAGTACGTCTTAATTTAGATTCATCTAAGGTGAATCCAGCTGTTAGTGTGATCTTTCTACAGTATAAACTAAAGCATTTTAGGTAGGGACAACCAGGAGATTATTTTCAGAAGTGCACTAATGGTGCAAACTGAAATGCCAATACAGATAACCCTTTTTACTCCTGCTGCCTCATAGGGATGTTGCTATGTTAGATTCATTTATGTATGACCTGTTTGACTACTATGATAATGATAGTAGATGTGATAGCATATTTTATTTCAGCATTAACTTGACAATATGTAAGCAAAGATTAAATGATGTTTAGTAGGTACATAATTAGCAAAGATCGGACTAAAAATTAAAAAGGAGGTGTTTTTTCACATGATGGAGAATTAAACTGTGGGGTTCCTTGCTACAGGATATTGCAGATAGTAAAACTTCACAACATTACAAAAGTGGCTGCACAGATTCCTAGAAGTAAAATTCACAGAGGGGCATTTCTTCTAAAGACTTCTCCTGTGCATTGGGAAGCCTGAGCTGCTAATTGCTGGAGGATTGGAGTTTCCTTGGGAACAATCGCTATGTGCTTCCCCAAGCACACAGTATTGGCTGCTGCCAGAGCAGCTAATGGAGCAAGACAAACCTCTGATCTAACGTGCTATAACAATTTTTGAATTGATCATGTCTTTCTTTAAAAAGCTTTATATTTTTCAAATTTAGTCATTCAAGTAATTAGTTTCAGTGATTCAGGTTGTGAATTATTTTTATTTTAAATACATCTCTTTGGAAATTATACTGTGGTTCCCAGGGAGAAGGAAACTGGATATTCCTTCTGACAGAATAGCTGAGGTCCTCCTTCTGACACAGTCCCACTATAATGCCTCAAATTTTCCTCAAAGTTGGGCAGAAGTCCACGATGGGAAAGGACACAAACTCTGTCTCAATGTTGTGGTAGAGCACTGAAAACAATATCTCTACTTCAGCCTCAAGTAGCTGGGGACTGGACACTCACGTTTTCACACAGAACTGTGATCTCCCCAGAAGTCAAATGCTTTTTATGAAAATGAATCTGTTCAGTCCAAATCTCAGCATCCCACCAAACAGCACGCCAAAAAATTCAAAAACTTCCTCACTGGCTCACTTTGAAGCTTTTAATTTGCCACTGTGGAAAGCCTCAGTGCACACATATGATGCAGTATAAATCTACAGTTCATATGGGCACAAGGAGCTAGTGTTGCTGCTGGCCATGCTCAGACTTTTCAATATTCATCAGTGGATCAGATGTTCTGGTGCCTCAAACCAGGTCTGAGAGAGCAGTTCTGTAATATTTAGAGAGGGTTGTATACCCTGTGACAGGTTTCATTCTCACAGCCAATTTGAGAACCTCCTGCTCCTTACCAGTCCTTTCAAACCTTGCACAGTGCTTTGCTGTCCCATGGCTATGGCTGATGCGGCTCTCTAAGAACATGTGCTGTAAACCAGGTCTTTTATATGGTCTGTATTAAAACATGAAATCACTGCTTTGTGATTCATGGGCCAGACATCCCTGCAGCTAGTTTGTCAGGTGTGCCAGGCGCTTGTCTTCTCAGGCACTAGACTAGACTAACTATATGCTGCCTCTAGAATAGGCCCAATATTCTGAAGGGGACTGGTTTGTAATTATTATACAATATTTGAGCAAAAAGAGATGATGAAAAGGAGAAATTTCAGAATGGAAAATGGAGTTTGAAGGAAAGATGCCTACAGCCAATGAGGTTAAAATAGTGATGAAATTAACTGTTTGCTTTCCAAGGAAGAGTGTTTGTTTATATAAAATGTCCTAAACTCAAGGGAATTCTCAGTCCTAAGGGATGCCATGTAGTTGTGATATGGCATTCAACCTGTTCTGCTGCAAGAGTTTGCTTTCAGCTATATTGCTTGAGAAGGATTTAAGGTATCCTATCTAGCTGCAGTGGCACAGAGCTATGACAATACTGTGATTACTTTAGCTAAAGTGATTATATTTTGAAATGGGAATAATGAATTCAGTTCAGAGCTGGGGAAAGCTTTGTAGTGACTTTACTCAATTCTAGTTGTGTACCTGGATTAAAATGGTATCGTAGCAGAGTAGCACTGTATCTGACATCCCATTTTTACTTCTTTAAAAGGTTTTCCATGTCTTTTCCTTGTGATAAGATTTGAGATTCCAGTTTGCATGGGTTAGGTGTAAGTTTCATCAATGTCAGGATTACTCTGGTTTTCTTTAGCTTTTATGTCATATTAATAAATAAAATATAAGATGCTCAAAAAAAGTGACTTTCAAACCATAATACCTGTTCTTTTTAGCAGCAGATCTGTACAAAAAGCAGGGCAGTGTATTTGTTGTTAAGAGCTTATTGTAAAGGGTTGCATGTGAAAAGCTGTTTGCAATGCGTGGAAGGAAGTTTGATATGGTCTGGGAGAAATAAGTGCCATCTATTGGGACTTTATCCATTAGCAATTAGCATATCTCCACAAACATCTCCCTTCCAGGATGTATTACTATACCCATTTTCTGTTTGAGGTTTAGATTTTGTGAAATGGAGCTGTGCAGTTTGGGCAGAAAATGGCCAGATGCTCAAAGGAGCCAGCACAAAACAGTAAGATCTGTAAACTGGAGTAGAGTCCTGGGAGCATGGGAAGGATGATGCTGTGGTCCCACTGAGTTTGAGGGTTACACTGCAGGGTATTTATCCATGCATTTATGCAGCATTTTGTCTCGCCAGCATCCTAGGGCATACAAATGAAGGGCAGAAACAAGAGCCAAACAATCCAACCCAATCCCTTGCAGAGATAATGTTCTTGCAATTAAGGAAATTCACTCTTATTCAGCCAAAGCAGGTAATGGAAACCAGGTTAAGCAGGCCACCATCTCTGCTTGCACTCCCTGTATCACAGCTGCTTTCCTGCTTTTACCCTTCCTGCTTCCTTACTGCTTCCCCAGCCCAAGGGAAATGTCAGGTCTCTGCCTTGTGTGTGCTGGCTCCTCAGCCTCTGCTTTCCAAGAACTGTAGTTCCCTGGGCCTTGGGATGAGTTTACCTAAACGTTTTCCAGATAGGTGCATACACTCCATGGTCTGAGACTAAGAGCTAAACCTTTAGTCTTACCTGCAGCCATTGTGTGTGTTGCTGTCCTTGAGCTCCTGAGCTATCCCTGACAAAGTGGGATGCTGATTTGTGAAGAGGGGATCTTGGCTGGGAATGTGAGGCAGATTCAAGAGCCTTGGTCCAGCCAAATTTTTCTAATGAGAAATTTCTCTTGCACACAAAGTGTAGCTAATGCTAGAGTTTTCACTAAACCAAGATAAGAAAGAATCCTAAAGCTAACACAATTCAAGGAACAAAGCTTCCCTTTCTCCTCTAAAGAGTTTAACCCACAGGCCAATAGATTTAGTTGACAAAAAGATTGGAAAATCTGACACATGCGGGCAGATGCAGGCATGTATAAGATACATAAGTAGTTACCTGTAGGCATAAGGATTATAATACAAACATACTGATGTTTGTCCTTGCAAAGGTGGGAATGTTAGTATAAACACTGAAGTGCTGGTTTCTTTACCATCATGTAAAGTTCCATTTTTGAACCTTGATAATGTGTGGGTCAAACTTACTTATCCATTCAGCTGATGAGCACAGAAGCAATCTGCCCCTCTGCTGGTCTGGTGTTGCCTGGACAGTCTGGAGGTGTCTGAAATAGTGTCAAGACTGTATTACAGCCTGCCTGGGCTCTGGCTGCCCCTCTGGAAAGGTGTGAATCTTCCATAGCTCCAATATCACATCCGCCAGCCTGGTGTGGGTATCTCAGCTAGCCTAAATAGTTTATAATGGCACTGCACATCTGTGTTCAGGAACCTGAATTGCTCCCCTCAGGAGCTCTGCTGGAGCCTGTATTCAGAGAGAATTATGGCCAGGCAATAGCAGATTTTCACCATTGGCGGACCAACACACTGTGGAAGGAAGAAAAAAGTTATAATAGATTACAGAGGGGATTGCCTAACTAAAATGCTACCAGCTGTGCATGGGAGCAGGGAGTTTTGTTACTGCTAGCAGGAAAGGGAGTAAATGCCCACTTTGTTAGTTGGGGGAGACCCAATTTGTAAGGTTCAAATATGCATTCAGACCAAAGTCCAGGGCTATTTTGTTCAAAGAAGCGGGTATTGCCTGCTGTGGGGACAAAAACAATAGCCAGACTGGACTGGCAGAGAGTGAGCTGAAGCTTTCAACAACCAGCTTCTCATTTCTTGGAGTATTGAGCCTGGATACAGTTGTCCAGGAGTGACTTAGTGCACAAAGAAGCTGTACTGGGAGGAGGCTCTGCTAGGCAGATAAGACACAAGGAGTAGATCAGATTGCAGTGTGCCAAAGGAACATGTGTTTTGGGGAACAGCAGGAGGAGTAGAAAGAAAAAGACAATATAATGTGCAGAAGCTAAGTTTTTGACAGTATTGTCAACTATCTGAATTCTTGGATTTCCAATAAAGTTCTCCTTGTTCAATCACTGGTGAACTTTCTCGCTGCTCAGGAGTTTTCCTGCTGGCAAGGAGCTGGGTCATTGCAGAAGGCACAAACAGCTCACATATAATGGATGTTGCAGTGGAGAAGGGCCAGTTCAATGGGCATACTTGATTTAAAGTGGTGAACTGCACCAAAGACAGCATTTATGATGTTGTAAAAGTAGCATCTGCATTGCTCGGGGTTATTTAAGAACTAGTACTGAATCACTCATCAGATCAGCAACATGAATTTAACAGCGCAACTCCTCTGCTCCCCTCTTTTATCTCTCTGCATGATGTACTTTTATCCTGAGAAAAAATAGAAGTAACTGGTCCTGACAACAGCAGTCATTTGAAGAAATATAAATGCTGACAGCACGGAATTGCTCAGCAGCAGATACCAGTTTTGCACTTAGGGTTGCAGAGGCTATAGGGAGCTCCAAGTGCTGCATTCCCAATGAGGATAAGATCATTGATTTATTTCATAATTTCACCTGCCTCCCACTGATAGATGGCTGCTTATTTTGATCCCTGGAAAACAGTTCTGCACAATAACATAGGTGCATTGAATGCTCCAAAGGTCAAGCAGCTTGAGCATGGGAAAGTATTTGTGAATGAGGCCCAAAAAACTACTGAAAGAGGTGATTTCTGGCTCAAAGATCAGTCTTCATTTAAAGACTGAGAATTTATTGCTGCCCAAACCAGCATTATCAGCTTTCTGTCAGCAACAATCATCAGGATTTCCTTTCCCAATCAACGTGAGCTGTGACCTCATCGTTGCAAAGGTGAAACCCTGACAGGGATTAAAGGCTAATAGAGAGAAATGAGGTAGCAGGGCTAAACAAAGAGAAGATTGTTACATGGCAATAGCGAACTCGGGCAGAATGTTACAGCTGAAACATGAACCACTGAGCCAAAGGGGGGAAAGTGTATTTTTAAGAAGAGCCAGAGTAATGCTGGGTCTCTTTGTCTTTCAGTGGAGAAGGAAGGCATGCTGCCATGCTTGCCATCAGAGGTTTTTGAAGCAGGATTAGCATAACCTTGTGGTTTGTCAAGTGTTTAATTGCAGTTCTGCAGGGACATAGCCTAAAAGACACTGGAAACCAATTTAACAATCATGCATGTCGTCATATACACTAAATTGCTCCTGTGCACACATAATATTTAGTAGTTTGAAACAGAGATGCCAAGTCTGGGGGCAAGGTTTAGAATGTGAAAAGTGATGAAAGGCAAATACATGTCTGATATTCATCAAAGCAATTTAACCCATGTCTGAATAGTGCAAAAAGGTAAAAGGGATTTTATGTTGTTGATCTGTGAGTTATTATGTCTTTTTTCCCTCATCCCTTCAATTTCTAAAACCAACAAGTGAGGATGTTTATTCTGGGGGGTTCTCTTCTCTTACAGGTCACTCTTGGCTGCCACAATGCCTCTTCATCTTAAAACTCTGGATCAGCCCCTTTCTTAATCTCCAACATACCCCTGTTTTTTTTCCAGCAGAGGTAGACTTGTGCTGTAGTCCAGGTCCAGGTGTTTTGGAAGTGCATGGCATCCAGGTTGCTTTCTGCACCTTTCCAATATCTTCAGCACACCAATACAGGGTAACACCTCCTCCTGCTGTGCTTGGGATTCTCTTTAAAAGGGACCAGATAATTAGCCCTCTCACCAGAGCACAGAAATTACCTGAGTGCTGAAGGTACTCAGCACTTCACTGCATGAAGTCTCTAGGTTGCAATCACTTGTGAGGTTGCAAGTGGAAGATCAGAAACCAAACCCATCTCAAAGGTACCAGAATAGTACTGAACTTGACATGGATCAGATGTTGTTATATTTGACGTGGTCTACTTACAGCACATCTCAAACTGGAACAATGATTTCAAGTGGATCTTAAGCAAAAAGGATGGAAGAAAATATTTTTATTATGATAAATATATATATTAATCAGGGTCCTCATTGATATTAAGCAGCCTTCAGAAACTACTCAGAATAGAAATATCTCCAGCCTAATGCATTTTAGGGCTTTCTGTGAAGAATCAATGCGTATTTAAAACCTCCAAAGTGCTTTATTCTTTGTATTTTAGAGATTAATATCAGCCACAAATGCAACAAGGTTAAGCCTTCCCTAGTAACAAAATAACCAACTGAAGCAATCTGGTTGATTTCTGGCTCCCAAAAGGTGGAGCTGCGGGAACAGCCTTCAGCTTGCTCTGAAACTTGAAGTCATGTGGATAATCCCCAGCCCACAGGGAAGCATTCAGATGCAAGGTTGGTATCTGTAGAGAGTAGCTTGAGTGAAATTTGGTTCCTAACTAATGATAAAAACATACAACAGCTTTTGGAGGTTGAGCAAAGTCAGTTCCCTTTCTGGGCTGAATTGTGTGGGTTTGGCACTGCTGGAATTTTTCACTCCAGGGTATTAAAATGCCTAATTCTATGAAAATCTTAGAAATATTAGGATTTAGCAATGCTACCCTTGAGCTCTTTTCTTTAGTTCTACCAGACTAAGAAATGTGAAGGCCACTAAGGTAGAAGTATAAAGAGTCCTGCAGCAAAACTGAAAGCTGTGCAACATCAAATGGCAAGTGGCAGGCTTTAGATTTGTTCGACAACAGTCTTCAGAGAGGAAGACACATACACCATATTGACCTCAAGGGGAAATTTAAGTAGGCGCAATATAATTACCTTCTCTGGAATAAGGCCGGGAAACCAGACTATAATCTTTATTCTCAATGAAAGCTGCATAGATTTATGCTTGGAAAACTATTTACCAGGAATAATTTATTAATTTATATGCTTTATTTTGTTTTCAACTTAATTTTTAGTGACTGACCACCTGCAAACAAAGATAACTTTTCTCTCTTTTTTCGTCCTGTCTTCAGCTGTGATCAAGCACTTGTCAGAATCCATATTAGTTGCTGTCTTTCTTGCAAAGTATTTTATCTTTGTTATTTTTATTTTTGTTAATTTTATTTTTTATTTTATGCTATTTCCACTTCATGGATGACTGGATCTCCAGGTACTAGAAAGCTAAAAAGGTTTCAAGAGCTCAGCCTACTTAAATGTCAGATTTGAATGTTTTTACTAACACTGGAGTTTGAGGGAGGTGGTTTTGCAAACTTTTACAACACGGGAATATGGCCCTCCTTGTTTCCTCCCTCTCTCTGCAAACACACTCAGAGTGAGCTTGAACTACTTTTTTCACTATATATATTGAAGACAGGCTTGGTGTTTGTATTGGCCCAGAGCCTGACATGGCATTTGTGAGGATGAACCACAAACATGCACTCCAGCTAAGCCAAGCTAGGAAAAGTTGTGCTACAACCAGGAGCTGCCTTCTCCCCCCATTCCTCCATTTCCAAACCGTTAAGGCAAAGAGAAAAGTGCACTTCAGGCTTCCCCTCTGTAACTTGTAGCCATGGCTTCCCCTCTTACATCTCACCACTCTCAACAGGCACACACTGAGACCACTCACAGTGCTAGGGATGATCAGGTCTGCGTGAGCAAGCTTTGGGAAAGAAATTCTCTGTAATGAGGGTGGTAAAACACTGGCACAGGTTGCCCAGAGAGGTGGTGGATGCCTCATCCCTGGACACATTCAAGGCCAGGCTGGATGCGGTTCTGGGCTACCTGATGTAGTTGAAGATGTTCCTGCTCATTGCAGGGAGGTTGGCCTAGATGACCTTCGAAGGTCCTTTTCAACTGAAACTATTCTAGCATGTGCAGGGGCAAAAGGGGAGGAACATGGACGTGATCATAAATAGATGATGCTTTGGCTTTTTTTCCAATAAATTGCAATGCAACACAGAAAAGCTGTCATGGAGGATAAGATAACACGCCCCTACTAATGGGCAATAATTGAGCATGTTCCCAACTGGATCAAGGAGAATATTCCAAGGAGGCAATTATAACTCTATAGCCCAATCCCTTGAGGAGCTCTGCCCCTAGCCCCAGATAGCAGTAACTCACACACTGCAGTGAGCAAAACTCCACTGAGTTATACAAAGACGTGTTCTGTAGTAAGATTAATACGAAATGGTGTGATAGAGCGGTTTGGCATGTGAAGGAACTAATGAACTGCAGAACTTTTTGACTTGATAGTCATCAGATCTCATCCAAGCTGGTAGCAGCCAAACTCCCCCAGACACAGACTCTCCTGTTCCTGGGCATTTTTCACAGGGAATCGTGGCTTTCTGACTGCTACCCAAACATCCAATACAAATAACACCTTCCTGCCTGGTAGTTGCCTGAGATAGACTGGTCCAGTGCCAACAGAGCTTATAATTGATCATATTTGAACAGGTGCCATCTTATGGTTCTACCTAGGCTGAAGGACGTCAGTGGAAGTGCTAGAAACTGATTGCCAGCTGAGGCCCAGGATGTTACTGTCCGTCAGTATGGGAAAAGCTCCTAGGACACTGCCCTGATGGTATTTGTGCTGTACTCATCCTAGAGGCAAACCTGGATGCTCTTTTCCAATATACTTACTGACTGACACAAGGAGGAGATGAAATTTTTTTTAGTATATGTGAATCAAACCTGATTTAGCATGTAAGGGCTTTCCAAGGACCAGCCACTACAGAGCAAACTAGCTCAAGTTGAGTCCCTGTGCATTTAGTGATGCTTGGAGCTGCAGGAGAAGATTAGATTGTAAGGTGGGAATGGCCTCTGTGCACACAGGTCACAGAGATGCTCATCCTTGTTTGATGTTAATGGGAGCTTTAAGATGCCTCAGTAACTTCCATTTTCAAAGCCATTTACTTTCCATCTGTGCTCAGCAGAAGGTTGTACATCTGGAGGTAACTCCCACAAAATGCCTTTATTTGCAGTGTGACTGGAAAAAACACCATCACTTGAGCTCGTTAAGGTCATTTGACCAATTAATTTAGTGAAACTATAATTTTTTTTGCTTAACCAGCAAATTCAATCTACTTTTTTTCCACAATATTCCTTGAGACTGTGTTGCTGGCACTTAGTATTTGCAGTTCCATACTTACTTAAACTTGTGGTGATAAAAGTAACTGTGTGTTGTCATTTCTACCTAGATTAGGATGCACTCCATTTTCTCTGGTTTTATTCAAATGCTGCAAAGCTTTTAATGAAAATTTTGTCCTTCTTTCACATTAAAATATTCAGAAACATTTTCTTCATTTCCTGGAAAAAAAAAAACCTGGGTGATTTCAGAGAATTATCTGAGAAAAAAGTTATTGTTTTCGAAAAACAAACAAACACCACCACCACCAAAAAACCCCAACCCCTGAAAAAGCCTTTATTTCATTCAAATTTTAAATGTTGTGAAGATAACATCATCCAAAACTTGGAAAGCTTTCATCAGCTCTGACCCAGACAGATTTATAAACTGGCACAAATGGATATAGTCTGATGGGTTGGGTTTTTTTGACTGAAATGACTAAAACCTCTTTCCATTTAAGGTTAGCAACAGCTAACTGAGAAAGTTCATTTCAGCATCTCCTCTAAGTGAATTCTTAAGAATTCAAAGGTAGACATATCGAGAAACTGTAGTTAATATGTTTCCCTGATACATTCCTCAGCCATTTATACATCTTTTTGTTGTTTGATCATTACATTAGTCCATCTTTTCTGCTTCAGGTGTCTAACTTACATTGTTACATTGTGTGGGGATCTTTGACATATTTTCCCTCAGAAACCCTGCAGTGATTAACAAGATGTTTTTATAGACCACAGGGGGGAAAATCAAGAGAAGAGGTCTTGTCTTTATACAAGCAGGTTCGTTTCATTTCTTTTGGGATTTTTTTCTCCTTTACTCTTGTTAAGAGAAAATTATTTACCTGCCTAACTTCGTGCTTTTAGCAAGTTTCTTAAATGTGAAAGACAAGTAGGACAGTACTTTTAAGGGAGATTGTTGGACAGAGTGTCTGTAGAGGTTGAAATACATCTTTAAAAAGCAGGTATTTTTAAGAATCTTGGCTCTAGGAAGGAAGTTGGAAGCTGCTGTCAGCTTAACTCTTTGCCAGAAGTCAATAATGATGAGAAGAGATTATGCACCAAGTAAATAATGTTGAGTTACAAGCTCTGAAACTCTTCTGAAGCTTTAAGCTTGCATTTACTTCTTCCATTTCTTCTACATTGGTCTGTATAAATCTTCTTAATTAAAAAAATCATCATCTGGAACAAACATTGTTTTGTCATGTAAACCACAGTGCTCAATAAGTTTTGCTGTTTCTGGCATTAGCAGAGAGCTGAGGGTAAGCGTGTGGCTGCACCTGAACTGTACCTGCTGAGGAGACAGACTCTGTAGAGTTTTATCCATCCATCCCTTCTCAGGAACATTCTGCCCTGGACCTAATTCTCTAGAGTGTTCCATTGACTGGCATCTTTCTGCCCTGTGCTCAGACAGGTGCCCTGTATAGGGTCAACCCTATGAAGGAGGGCACAGAAGGAACGTAGATGGCATTTTCTGTTTCAGAAGCTACCTGTGGCTTGCTTGGGGTCTAGTTTGGGCTAGGTCTGCTGTAGCTCTGGGCTGTATTACAGCACTCAAAGTGGCTGTCTGCCCAGCAAAAACTGCAAAGTTTATCTTCCTTTCCAGCTCTGACCTACCTCCTCAAAAAAACCTGCTCTGTCATGCTCTGTGTGAGGGTGGCAATGTCAGTTATCACATCCTGCCCTTTCACGTTCCCTGTTCCTTATTCTTGCAGGTCCCCATCTCTTCCCTTGCATCAAAGTGAGTGTTGAAGTCACCACATGGTGGACCATGCAGGAACTGATAAAAATAATAACATGAACATGATGTAGCAAAATTGGAACAGTCAGATCAGATCACCAGCACAGATGGATGTGTGTCCACAGAAACACTTGCAACAGTACAGCATGGGAGGCAAGAAGGTGTAGGACACCAGCAATGAAGAGCAGGCAGGAGGAAGGGCAGCAGAGAGTCCTGGAGTTGGCTTCCAGCCTTCCTGTTGGATCAGCCCCCTTGAATCAGCTTGTTCTTCAGCCAGGCTGGACCTCAAACAACAATGAAGGTGGGAAACAGCACTCAGGGCAAAGCAGGACTGCTCCTTTCTGAGAGCTGTCAGTCTGCAGCCATCCCATTCGCCTGACTCAACTGCCTGCCCTGGATCATCAGCACTCACTACCAGTGCAGAAGAGAGGTTGAGCAATTTCAGGGCAGATTATTTAAGCCATTCCTGGTGTCTGAGTGGTACAGTCTCCCACAGGGTACTTACTGCTCTTCCTCCCATCCTTGTCTACCTGTCATGGGGCAGAAGCCGGCCTGTGAGGTGCACAGACAACCTCTTCTTGATGTCTGCAGTTACATCAAGGGCTGAAAGGGCCATGAATGGTAAGAAAGGCTGAAATATTCCCTAGTTAATGATGTCCCAGGAAAATACCAGCATATCACAGCAGAGCGACGCTGTTCTTGTCTAAAGGAATATATGAGAGGCCAGATGAAAGTATTCCCTAAAATTAGGAGATGAATTCCTTAGAAAGGCTCTTCGCAGCATATCAATATACACTGATATGGGAGTAAAGCAGCACAACTCACTTAAGACTGGGAACACTGTTATACAGTGAACACAGTGGCTGAATGTGCTGTCATGTTTAAATTTCAGCTCTTATTAATGGAATGGGAGAGGGGAGGAAGAAAAGACAGAAATGGCCCATTCATGACAAAACCAGTCATTATTTCTTCCTTTACAAACAATGGGGAAAAGAGGGAAAAGTGCTTTTATGAGAACCTGTATGAATTTCCTTAAGAGGGTGTACTTCAGGTGGAGAATAAGCTAAATTCTGAGAGATATTGGGGTTACCAAGGTAACAATGCAGCTTTTTGAATACGAAAGCAAACAGATGTATAAGCCCAAAGTAAATCATTAATGTGCATCAGTATTTTTGAGATGGGTTGGAGTGACTTATATATTGTAGTCCCTCTTTATTTAATATTTCAAAAGTGTTCTTTGATTTAAAAGCAAACACTTCATATGCCTCTCTTCAGACAATTATGCTCCCTTTTCTACACAGGACTCTGAGAATAGACTGGTTACTGATGCCTTCTAGTAGAACAAACACCCAAACTTGATGGAGTCAAACAGAACAGAGGGGCCTTGGTACATCGAGAAACTTAAACATGGGCATTATTTTAAGGTTGCTAATCATCCCAGGACTGCTCAGTTTCTTGCAAACTTGCACTTGCTTCAGCACCCTGCTGAATTCCAGATTACTTGGGCAATCTGCACTATACTTTTTAATTGCAGCAAACAATTTTTGTAACAGTATTTTTTAACTAAGTCTTTCTATAATAGCAAATGAAAAAAGTCGCTGTAGATAGGTTGGGGCTGGACATAGCTTTTTTCCAAGCAGTTATCTTCTTTTCATACCCTATTTTCCTAATACAATTAACTCAGTCCAGAAGATCTGTTCGTAACTGCTTTATAAATAACTCCTAAGGCAAGTTAAAGCGTAAATTGAAGAGATTTTACACATGGTCTCTTCAGGTAGTGAACCTCTAATGCTTGCTAATAAGTGAATGAACATATTTTCCCCCAAGATCCAGCCATTGTTCCAACTTCTCTTCCCATTTTCATTGCTATTCTAGTGACATTCTCAAAATTTGGGCTACATATTTAGCAGTGCTAAAACACAATCATTTGAAAGTGCTACTAAGATGGAATAAATAGAGCTTAGAGGTACTCAGTTCATGAAAGTTTATGATCAATAACACAGGATTATTTCCCAGAAGAAAAAAAAAAACCTGCAAGCCGAACAGTATGGAAGGGAACTGAACTATGATCTGTAGTTAAAGAAATGTTTGTAATTACTTTCATTAGTCCAGCAGACAAACAAATATTTTCTCTGATACAGGAAGTGTTAAACCTGCGGCAATTTATTCAGTGATGGAGTTTTTACAGTTCCTAATGCATACGAATGATTACAAAATGATAAGTTCTTAAGAACTTAAGTAGTGTATCTTCCCAGGATTATTTTTGGAAGCTCCTATTTGCTGTACATTATTTGCATCCTTTTAGTCTTGACACATGAGCAGCAGCAAGTTTGTAAGCGGCTGCTGTTGAAGAAGGTACATAAGAGCTCCTCTGGTTTCTGTAACTCTGATAATGGTCTAACAAAACATACCTTTTATTGCAAATCTCACCTCTTTTAGACAATCCTGACTACAGCAAATGCCTGCCACTTCCAGCTGCAGAGAAGAGCCTGGTACTGGGAGCAAGCAGCACAAGGAGGAGGGGGAAATCTGCTGACCTTTCCTGGAAAGCTCCCGGACGGATGATGGTGCCACACCACATCACTGCTGACAGTTCCCTTCCATGGTTAATTAGCTTTCACAAAGCATGAATGGACTAGTTTTCTATCAGGAGACTGAATTTTAACTGACAAATTAGACAGATTCCCCCAGGCCAGAGTTATGTAGCTTTGCCAGACTCACTGAAAATGTGATTTATAACAGATTCCTAAGTAAAGACACTCCTTGCTTCAGGAATGAAGGTGCACACCATACTCAGACTCTTTGCCTAACCTGATGGTCTTATAAAACTTTGCCTTCTTCTAAGAAAAACTGACTTTGTTACCAACTTCTGATCATCAAGCGATTCCTCTTTTGTCCAACTGAGTGTGACTGTGCTGGGAAACTACAGTTTGTATTCAGAAGTCAGGCATATGCAGGCGTAAATAACATTTCAGGAGGTAAGGGGAGCGTTAGTTTGAGAAGTTATACCAGATGAAGCTGGATGGAGCTTCTAGCTGGGAAAACAACTCAACAGATTTTGTCTAAGATATGTCTCTGGTTTTTGATGACGCTGGCATAAAACAGAAGCAGAGGAGCAGAGATTGTGGCCTGTGGTGTTCAGGCTTCTTACCTTGCATTAATTACTTGCATTAATCATATAGAAATATCTCATCCTGCATGTTCCCCAGCACTGGGGCGCTGAACAGCGTGAATCCCAATGCCTATTATTTCTTAGCGTAGCCCCAGGGACATGATAAGCCTGCTATGTCGATTCACCCTGCAGGCAAGGATGCCTATTTCATCAGTGCGGGGCGAGAATGGGTAAAAGACAAAAATGAAGTCTAGCAGACATGAATGCCATATTCTGCTTTATTCCTTTTCTCATCCTGCCTCTAAACCAGACCAAACAGAAAAGCAGACAAACAATATGTTTTCTCAGGATTAATGGGAAATCCCAAAGTCTTCTGCAGTTGCAGAGTCCCAGGTAACAAAAATGATAGGCAAGGAGAAAGAGGAAGAGAGAAGACCGGTGGGGCTTTAGACTAACATAATCCCAGACCCAGTTCTTGCCAATGGAGGCTCCACCTCCGACTCACCACCGGGTTTTTTCCTTATTTACCCCTCCAGCGAAACCGGCATTTGTACTTGGTGAATATCAGCACTTACTCCGAACAAAAAGCAGGCTCGCCCATCCCTGACAGTGTCTTGAGCATGCCTGTGTTTGCACAGTACTAATAGTTAATATTTACTTTAATTATTAATTTATAGTACTTAACAGCTTCATGCAGTGTTATTGAGGTACAAGGCACATTAGAGGCTGGTGAATGATGGTGGGGAGGCTAATAAAACCCATGGATTCTAGGTCTAGCAAGTGGATAATATGTGGCAGACTGAAGCAGGCACAGTGGGCTGGTTTTAGCTCTATAGGTTTTGGGCTTAAGGAAGATATCACACAGGTGAATAGATAGACAACCCCCTCCAAAATTTGCTTTTATCTATGGGAAATCTAATAGCTCCATGGCATTAAAGAGTGTGGGATTTTAAAATTTAGAAAATCAGAATCCTGTCACGCAAACACAAATAATGACTTTTGTGGAGGCAGCCTCTTATAATCAGCACATGCAGAAGGGAATTATCTAATTTCATTTATATTTGTGGTGGCTTTAAGAAGTTATGATGGTGGCTTAAAAAAGTAATAATCCATATATCACTTAACTTTAATGACATGATCATGTGGGAAAAAAAAACATATAAAACATGAGCGGAAAATAGCTTCCCTTCCAATATGTAATTAGATTAACTTTTTGGACAGCTTTTACATACTGGTTTAAAAGAAACTTAATTTTCTGTTTTTCCGTTCCACAGGTATGACAACAAGGTTTCACCTAATATATCTTCAGTGTGTTGAGGTTTTGAAATTTAAAAGGCAATAAAATATGCTCATACCCACAAATCTTCTGAAATCTTCTCAGTACGCTACTTTAATAGTAATATTTCTTCCCCTTTTTTAAAATTTAGGTTCCATGCTTCTTTCAAGGGAATATAAAGCTGGTATAGTACAATTCTAAGAAAATAAGATTTGAGATTTTTTAATTAGATCTTCATGAGTTTCATAATGTTATATTAAAATCAATACAATTTTGACTGCCCTTTGCTCATGACTATTAAACTTTTCTTACAGCTGCAAAAACTGACAAAGAAAGTCCCGAAGAAAAGGATTCTGGAGAACTTAAGTTTAAACTCTTTATTTCTCTGTATCTGTCAGTCAAACATCTCTATGCAACTGGATACATTTTGTTCTAGAGACAGACATATAATGTATATGGCAACTTCCAGGTTACCATTACCATCTTCTCAAACATTATTTTGTAAGCTAAGACTGACTTTCACAAATGCTCCAAAACCAAACTTTGTATTTGTTTCCTAATGCCTAAGATATAGATCCCAGTCCTTCTGCCCTCATCTTACAAAATGTATCTGCTGACACAATACTGTAAGTATGGAAAATCTTCTAAAGTTTGATTTTTTGTGATTTACTTAGATCCTAATACTATTTCTGGGCAAGCTAAATGAAATGCTGCAAATCTGCCTATTGTTTCCTGTGATTTTAGTTTACAATAAGGATTCATAGAATCAATCATCAAAATATTTTACATTTCAGAAATGGAATTAACAAATTAAAACAACTGAGCATCTGTAGTGAAAAATATGAGCTCAGTATAGTCATTCAGAGAGAGGGTTTTAAGTGGAATTTTGCAGCCCATTATTTTACCTCCACTAGATGTCAGTCTGTTGACAGAGCTGGAGGAGTTTAATCCCTATTTTATAGTAAAGAGCATGGTCAGGATCATAGCTACAACTCTTTACTTCCAATCACCAGCAGTAACCCAAAAGAGGAGATATTCTCAGTTACGACGTTGGTTTTTTTTGTTCTTTGCTCTTTTACTTCCTGAATTTTTTCTCCAGCAAATTTCTCAGCATTGACAAGGTCCACCAATGCTGATAAATGGGAGCAGCACCAAGTAACACGGTATTCCCTGTGGGCATTTTCCCTTTGCTCATCCATTCATAGGGGCCAGGCTTGACACGTCTGCTCAGAAGGACTTCTTCACTTGTGAGCTCCTTGAAAATATTTAAGTGAATGCCTTTTTTACTCCCTGACAGTGACCAGGTGGTAAAGAGCTTTTTGGTTATTTCTGTTCCTTAGCAGGGATATTTGTTTTTATTTTCTGGGAAGAATATATAATTTCAGAAAGTATTCTCACCACTCCAACAGTATCTTTAAAAGACAGCTGAAGGAGCCAGGCTGGACTAAAGGTTTAGCAGATGAATTAAACCTCCCAAGCAGCAGAATCAGGAAAATATTTCTCTGACTGTACACAGGATTTTGGAGGATTTTGCTTGCAGATGCTAACTGATGGCTTCTGCAGCCCAAAAAGGTAAGCTTCCCAAGTGCAGCTCTGCAAACACAATGCCATCCCAGCTTGTCAGATTTAATGTGCACGCAGAAAATGAGCACAGGCTGCATGCAACAGCAGCGAGTCTGCTTGAACTCCGTCCTGTGATACAAAGTTACTCCATGCACATACAAAAGTTTGGTGACCTCAGTATACAGCACAGGACTGATTTATGTGTGCTTGAATAGCAACTGTCTGGATAGTCAGTTGCCCAGGCTGCTGAAATCCTAAAGAACTGTCGCTGCTGTCAAAACACAGGAAAAGCCAAGATTCTCACATGAGAGATGAGATCCGACTATATTTGCATGGGAAATCTGTATTATATGGCAAAACTTTCAAAATTAGCACTGCTTGTGGGAGCATTTTCACATGGGAGTATAGGACTTAAAATAACACTGGATAGTTGAAAAGGTCACAAGAGGACACTAGGAACTGCACACTCTCACCTTCACAGTCCTCCTCAATAATACTCCTTTCCCACAAAACCTTAAACAAAATGCTTGGAACTTATTTCAGATACCCTGTTTCTACACAGCACAACCCATTTCTGGTCATGCTTTTCTTTAAACCTGCTGGTTACTGTCACATTCCCTACATCCATCTTTTCTTCTTTAGTCTTGTGGTCAGCGTCAATGGCAGCCTGTCTTGTGGAGAGAGGCTTTTCCCTGTTTTGTGCATTGCCTGGAGCATGCCCATCCTTTTCTAGGACAGATGTTAAACTGCCGTAATTGATTTTTCTTCCTGCCATGGAGTTAAACCATATGATTGTCAACTGACATCCAAAAAGAAGGAAAAACAGTGAGTTTTTTAAGGTTTAGTTTTATCCAAATTCACATTTCCTCATAGAGGAAAAATAAAAATGTTATACAGAGGGTCTGATAGGGAACTGCATCTCACCTTCTCCTATATGCACAAATTTTCTATTTTGACTGCACTCACCTCCTTAGTCATCCCAATCCAGGCTTACCCTGGCTCTCTCAAAAATGAGAACATCAATCCCCATGTGCCAATCTGAGTCCTGATTTAGTGTACACTGCAAAATATCAGAGAATAAATTCCTATGCTTTTTAAAGGTCTCTCTGTATCTAATATGCCACATACCATGTGTTTATACATGTAAGCAGGTGCAAACACTCATGCACAAACTGAACCACGTTGTCCACTTCTGCAGCGGTGGGTGCTGTGTGCTGCAGACTAAAGGGAGTCTGCTGTGCCCATCAGAGCCTGGGGTTTTAAGCAGGCAAGCCCTGCATGCAATGTAGCTCCTGTAACACAGGTTTTGCCACTGGGCTCCTCCCAGTCCTGGTAATTAAATCCCAAGTATGGGATTTAATGTCAACCCCTGTAATAGGGAGATTCTCTGTCCATGAGTATAAAATTTTAAACAGAAGGAGGCCTCTCCCTGGCCAAGGTTTTTGCTTTGCTTGTGCCCTCACAGCATGGGAATCGCTTCCTGTCACAACTGAAAACTGACTGGAAGGGAAGAGGTTGCTGTGGCAAGGGAGGGAGCCAGTAGAAAGGCAGGCAGAGAAAGGCACTTGTTAGGATCGCTGGAGGATGCCCGGCCAGTTCATATACAAGTTTGAGCAGCCTGGAATGTATTTTCAGCTGGAGGACAGGAGAGGTGGCAGTTGGAAAATGCACGGAAGATGCAGGCAGAGCCATGCACAGCACATGTGGGTCAAGATGGGGAAAGGGAGGAGGTGGTAAAATAGCACGATTTCTCCTCTGTGAGAGGATAAACTCTTTGAGATAGCTATTGCCAAGGCCAAAGCTAATGACAAGTAGAGAAATAAAAACAACCCTTCCCTGGTGTTCCTAGTTGATAGTGTTTAAAATCAGAATGCTGGAGAAATGCAGAGGCAATGAGCTAGGGCTGGATGTAGCCCTCATACTCCCAGGGCCAATACGTATTCTTATTGATATGTAGGACAATCTCTGTGCCCCTTACACACAGAAAACTGGACTATATAAGCTGGCATACGCATGGCCTCCTTTAACTTAGCATCAGCCTTCTTACAATTCAGTTGCGTCTTCTGTCATATCTGACCAAAGCTGGACTTTAAATTCTACATTAAAAAAATAAACCAGTATATGTATAAGGTAGAATTCATGTGCAATGAAATTCCCGAGGTTATTAAGGAGCTAGATTTTGGGTACCAGATATCCCAAGTACTGTCTCTGGTCCAGCTGAATAGGGCAAAGATTGTCCTTCCATACACTTGAGCAGTTGCCAAATACGATGATGATCCTGAGAAAAATCCACTCCATACAGACATAGCATAAAAACTTTGTGAAGGGCAGATGACAGTTACAAAATTCTTCATTCACTCTGGAAATTGGACTGTATCTAACAAATGAGGAGAAAGTATCTGCAGTGTCTCTGAGCCTGACAACTGTACAGTGAATGGTATTTCATCCATACTCACTTCTTGGAAGATGCCATTCATTTCCATGATAAACTGCAAGTGCTTTGAATACCTCCTCCAGGGCTCTGCAGGATTTCTTTCCAGATGGATGGATTTCTTTCTTATGAAGAATTAAATTTATTTCTGCTATTACATAACAAAGGAGTGACACATACATCTCAACATCAAATGCAACCAGTCTTTTATGGTCTTCAGACACATGTGTAACATCTCATCTGAAGCCAAATAAACTCTAAAGTTGTTGAATTGGGACTTCAATAGCTATTTGGAGGATTAAGACAGTCTGCAGTACCCACTTCATATGGATTCTTCATTGCTCTCGAATACCTCCAGAAAACGTAAAAGCTGTTTTGTGTTCCACCTCTGGTAGTTAAGAAGATGGTGCTGTCTCCTCTCAGATGTGCTCTTCCTCATCTTTAGCATAGGTGTTCAGAATTCCTTGGCAAATTACTGTAATTTGCCAGGTGTAGGAAGGAAGCTGAGGACCAGCATGAGGGTATGGTGTGCTCCACAGCTCAGCATATCTGCTGTGGGGCTCACTGCTCAGCAGCAAAGGCTAATCAAAAGCATTTTCCCAAGTGCATCAATCAATTTCACTGGATCCTATTAAATGCTAGACCAAAATTAAAAGCTTTTGTCTACAGCTTCAAAGCTCTGTGGCCCAAGTCATACTTAATCTAATACAGGCCCAAAATACGAGTCAGAAAACTAATATTTATGCCGGAAATATAACATGCTGCAGGATTTGCTTCTTTAGTGTAAAGTAACTTTTTCCAGAGCCCAAATTTTATCTCCTGATGGGAGTTACCGCCAATAAAAAAAGGGCAAGGCTAGTATACATGTTGTGATTAGAATGAACAGTGATCTCTCAACATTTGAGATGTGAGGGATTCAATGTCTTTGACCTGCTTTGCTTCTGGCAGAGCCATCATTTGTTGGAATGAGGTAATTGTCTCCACCCAGAGTTTCAGCTGGGACAGATCTTTCTCTGCATTCAGCTTCAAACACCAGGGCCTCATGAAACTGGTCTTCCTCTTAATTTTATGCAGAACTCTAAAAATAGGTTCTGTGTAATTTTGTTTTCAGATGGACTATCTGGCTGTAGGTGGATTGTTTCCTTTCTAGTAGTTCTCTAAATCTGTGCTAAGAGAAAACACTACTTAGATTGTAAGCTCTCTGCAGGGAAAAACAGATCTTTAAGGGATTTTCCAGTGTTCACAGAATCAAGCAAATCAGATGAGCTCAAGATACAGCATTTGCAAGTAGTCTGGTAAAAAATTACTAAATTCTATAACTGATATCCCTGAGATCTTGGAAAACTCCCTTGTGAGAAACCTATCTCAAAGTATCGCATAGCCTTGTAATAAAGGTGGTTTTGAGTATGTTATTGAAAATGAATGAAAGCATGGAAAGACTAAAATGAAGAACACCAAAATCTCTGTGGCTATCTAAGGCAGGAAAAAAAAATATAAAAGAGATTATACGCATAGGCAAGCCAATTTTTCACAAGGATCCATGAGTAATAATCATTAATACTGATTGCAGAGGCATTTGATGAAACATGCAGCAAGTCTAAACAGGGTAAAGCTGGCTTATGAAACTGTTGGAAGGTACTGCCAAGATCAGGACTGTTAAAACTGCCAGAACAAAAAAGAAAAAAAAGACTTTTCTGTTCTGCATTGCTTTCTAAGTGCTATTAAAAAGAAAATACTTCTATGTGGAGCTGCTGTGTGCTATCTAAACCCAGGGTAAGCATGAGTTGTTTTTTCCTTCCCTTATATCAGCTGAGGTTAGGCTGAAGCCTTAACAATGAAGTAGTTTGCATTCGAGAACTAATGCATCCCCATACTGATGTTGTGGACCATATCTATGGTCTATTCTGTATTTTCAGCTATTTAATCTGAAATATTTTCCGAAGTAACTCATCAGTACACTACGTGAAAAGTCTGTATACTTATGGAGCAAGAGCTGGCTAACAGCCTCCTTGGAATGTAAGATGTTTAAAACCCTCAAATCCCTAAACAGGTATGTTTATAATGGGCAAAGAAAAAATCTCACAAGGTTTGTGTTTGACAAAAGACAGGCAAAATGTCAGCTCAAAGCGAGTTAAACTGGATTGCAGGACAAATAGCATCCCTTCCCAAACAGTGTAGTATACAACCAGATACAAAATCAGTAATTTGCAGGTAAATTTCACAGACTACATGCGACCATGTTGTCAGATTTTAGTGTACTCCATTGCTTCCTTCGCTGCAGCTGTGATCTGCTGGTTTTATCTATGTTAAGTTTTCATACATATGTTTAGAACACACTGAAACGCTTATTTACACCTGGAACCCCCAGGTACAGGTGGGACGACAGGAAGGACCAGTCTCGATGGTTCCGCTCCGAGGAGAGCCGCGGGGCGGCACCCCGAGCCCACAAGGGCCCGCGGAAAGAAAGCGGAACTGAAGGCTGACCCCACGGTCTGCTTTTTATGAGGGGAAAAGACAGTGGTTTACACTCCCTGGACCCACAGGGGATACAGTCCCCATGCCCCCCCCTCTCCCCACAACCGGAGAGCCCGTTACCCCGCGGGGCCCCGGGCCTGCCTCGTGAGACCCACTGCCCCCGCGGCGGGGCCTGGCCGCCGCCATTTCCGCGGGGCGGGAGGCGGAGCTGGGCCGCACCGGGGCAGGCGGCGGTGATGGCGGCGGCGGGATCGCTTCCCGCCGTGGCGGCTGCGCCGGGGGCCCGCCTGGAAAGCGTGCGGGCACTGGCGGGCCTGTTCCGTGAGGCGCAGCACAGGTAGCGGGGAGGAGGGGCCGCCAGCGGCCACGTGCGCCGGGGAAGGGAGGTCCGACCGCGGGAAGCGCCGGTTCCGGCGGGCGTGGGAGGTCTCTGGCTCGCTGCTGCTTCCAGCGCGCTCGTGCCCCTCGGGCAGCGGGGTCCGTCGGGGAAGGGGTCCGCAGTGCCCACAGATGGGACTTGTGCCGCCCTCCCTGCTCTGAAATCTCTGCCTTCCCTCCAGGGGCTGTTGATGTGGGGCCCGGGGCCAGTAGGGCGATCTGTCCCTTGAGGAGCTGGCAGACTGCTCATCTGCCTGAGGCAGGCCCAGGGCAGGGAGGAAAACTTTGTGCCTCACAGTCGCAAATGGCAGCAGTTGTGCTCAGGTAGCCACTATGGAGCAAAAAGCCACGCTGAGCCCTGCAGGGTGACTAGAAACGGGCGAGGTGTGCGTGTCTGAGGCTTTGCTGGGTGGCTGTTTTATGCACCTGCGAGGCCAAGGCTTTGAGATGAGGGTGGTTGTAGGCAACTGAGGGCAGCTGCTGTGCAGTAGGATGGGCTGGAGGCCTTCAGTGGGAGGAAAAGTTGGATGCCCATTTGTGTTAGGATAGAGAGAGAAAGCATGGGGCTGGTACAGAGGATAGCTGTGGCTGTAAGGTAAGTGGGGCCTCTGCAATATTGCACACCACTTGTTGGCTATACAAAGGTTGGGGCATGCAGAGGTTCAACGGTGTGACAATGCCTAGAGTAATGATTTTCACTCTGCCTGGGAGGCAGGAGGAGGCATAAGTTGATGTGAAGCTTGTGCTCACTCCCAACAGAAGCTGTTTGAAAGTTACTGCACTTAAGAATGAAGAAATCAAACTTCACAGCTTAGCGTAAAATTGTGGTGGTGGGTGCTCTTCCCCCGCCGGCATCCCCCCTCTCCTCCCTTCCCCCCCCCCAAATTCCCAGTTCTATTTTTGTTAATTAAATCCAGATTTAAAAATCAGGGTGGGGGGAGAGTGATGATGCACTTTTTATCTTGCAAGAGAGTAAGACCTATGCATATTTTGGTTTTACATGCTGGTGTTTTCCCTGACTGTTTCTTGCCTTCCATGAAATCTGTGACAGTGTTTGACAGAGGAATAGATATTCCCCCAAAATAGCCAAGTTTTGTGGGTACAGGTAGGCCAGAAGAGAGATACTGTAATTGCCCTTCCAGAAGGACAAAGCTGTAGTGTTAGCTCACATCCAGAATGGATCAGAATGGATCTGAGAGCAACTTTGGCAATAAATTTGCCAACTGTGGAAACTGCTGAACCAGAAGACAAAACCCAGTGGGTGTTTGGTATTTGAAGTTATGATAGTGATGATTCTTTTGTTATTATGTGATTGTTCAGTGCTTGAGGAAACAAAGCAATTTTAAAATGTGAGTGCTAGTGGTCTGTAATTCAGACGCAAATAAGGTGAGAAAATACCGCCTCAGTTATGAGACCATGGTGTGGAACTTGGGAGACTTGAATTCAGCTGTGTGCTTTAGCTGAGACTTCCGGTGCCTTTGAGCAGAGGACTTGATTTCTTTATGCTTCTATTACTGATCTACAACAGGGAGAAAATGGTTTTATTCTGTTACCAGGATATTGTGAAAATAAATACTTCAAAGGCTTTTAAGGGTATCTGTTTATAGGTATGGAATTGTGTACGTATCTAAAACATGGAACGGAAATGCAGATTTACAAGCTTCTGGATTTTTTGCATAGTTCTTGACTAATTTCATGGGTTTTGGAGACCTGGTCTTTTGAGCAGGGTTGCATTAATATTTTTAACGCTGTTCACTAGGATGTCATCTTGTACAGTTCTGTTTTTAAAGTCAAGCACGTAGGTATTGCAAGGAGTGACAGTAATCTTTCTTTTGGCACTGATACATGAATTCTGGTTCTTTGTTTTGACTTACTGAGAAATTGTGTATGTCTTCCTTGTCTGGGACCTGGGCCACTGTACCCTTTGCTTCTGCTTCCTTCGGTATTCCTGCAGAATATTTGATGCTGAATTCAAGGACAGGTGGGAGTAGCAAATTGTGAAGATCCTGTTTTAGGCAAGAAAATAAAGGAAAGAGAAATGTGTGGAATACCCACAGAGCAGTTCTGAACGAATTTCATGGCCTGTTTACAGTAGAAGGTACTTTTGAATCTAAAAGCTACTTAGCAGGCTTTTTGCTAGTTTTATAGATTGATGTTTAAAGATTAGGGAAACACTTGTGAAAGGAAAATCCTTTAAAGAAATACGTTTTAAATACTTGTAGCTGCTATTTTTATATGTATGTGAATCTCTGTCATACTGCTGGAAAAAGACTTCTTTTTAAAAATAGTTCTAAGCATTGCTTGGAGCAGTTACCTGAAGCCACTCCTGGCTGATTTCTTAATGTTAGCTAAACACTTCCTGCCCTTCTCACTAATTTGAGAATTCAGGTTTTTTGTGCAGAAGGATGATTTTAGTTAAATTCCTTTATAGTGCACATTCAAATTGCATTGATGCTTAAGTAAGAGTTGATCAAAATTTTTTCTAAATAGAATCCTGCTTTATACCAGACAGCCTTTAAGTTATTCCATGTTCATTTGGAATACCTTTTGCTTGTTCACTTAGGCTTTCCTTTTCTGTTGTAGGAAGAGATTTGATTTCTGCCCAGAAAGATCTGGCTTGAGTACATGTAATTTTTCTTTCACAGTGTATAAGAGAGATTTGGAGTGGTGTCTTTCCTCACTGATACGTAAAAATCCACATCTCCTTCCACATCCACAACAAGGACGGGTGCTTTCTGGTGTACTTCATACTTGCTTTGTTAGGATGAGTTTTGTCTTTGTATTTCCCTGGAAATGCCTGCACTCCAAGGTTGGGTTTTTTTAACTGTCAATCCAAAATTGATAAAAGAAGTTGCCACAGTGGCCCAGCATGTGTGTGATCCAGTGTCTGGCTAAAACTTCTGTTTTGCTGCATAACTCTGTGGTGAGAGTAGAAACTTTTCCAGATCAGAATAACTTTTAAGGTGTCGTTTTAATGGTAGAGTCACAAGAATGCGCACAGAAGTACTTGCAGCTTGTTTTTTTTTTTTTTAATTTGTTTTACTAACTTCAAATAATTGAATGTTGGACAATAATACATTTCTGCGTTTTTAAGTTGGGTCAGGAAATGAGGAGTTTCATGTGATAATCCAACACATGGTGTAGACATATACAAAGGAAACTGCAGTTGGACCCAGAGTTTTCCTATTTTGGAATAATTTTAGTGTGTAAAAACTGAGTAGACTAACAGCTAGTGGTTCTGTATGGCATCTTCACTGAATAGAAAATACATGGCTTTTGTGTGTTTGGACAGGGCCTGGTTGGGTGCTCCTTTACCAGACCATAGCTATTCTGGTGTTTAGAAAAACTTGTGTCTGGATGCATTTGCCTTGTGTACTGTGGCACGTCAGCCACTGAATCTCTTTTGGCATGCATCCCTGTCATGAAGCTGCAGGAGCTGTACCACTTCTTGTACGTCGAAGGTTCAGGACCCATGAATGTCTTGTCTTAGATCTTGGAAACTAAACAAAATTCCAAACTTCTTTCTGGTTATGTCAGCTCCCCTGTTTTCTTTATGACTGAAGCCAGCTCTGCGTTCGGTCTTTGTTGTGCTACTTTAATATTTTCTCCTCAGTATTAGAATCATAGAATGTTTAGGGTTGGAAAGGACCTTGAAATCATCTAGTTCCCTGTAAAAATTATCTTGATGCTGTGATGGGGTTTTTTTAATATTTTAATGTAGATGGAGATTGTGTAAGTGTATTGATTTTGATCAACTGGGAGGTTGTAGAATAAAACACATATTTCCTGGAGATCCAATACATAATGTTGTAGTAACTTAATGGTATTTGTAAACATTGTTGTATTTCTTGCAGTATAAGTGCTCTCCGTTCTTTGTAAGTCTCCCCACACCCTAACAGACTTCAATATTAGATGCAGTCTGTAAGACGTAGATGAATATGAAAGTGTCATTGTTGAAACAACAAAAGAAGAGGCTTAGGAAAGATGAACTGTAAGCAAAGGCTGAGAGAGTTTTTTTTGTTTAGTCCAGGAAAGAGAATGTAGCAGGAGCAGCGGTGGGAAATATAGTCTTCAGACATGTTTAAAGGTGTTACAGGTAGGATGTGTAGACATGGCTTTTAGGGACATAGTGGTGGAGTTGACAGCCTTAGGTTAATGGTTGGACTCGATGATCTTAAGGGTCTTTTCCAACCTGAATGATTTTATGTTTCTGCTGTTTGGTTTATGAACATATGATCTCTTACGATAAAGAGCAGGTAGAATTTCTAATTGTGCAAATGTTTAGGCCTTAGAGCGAGCAGCTGAACGCAGGTAATACTGCATCATCCACTAATGTCTGATCAAGAAGATTTTAAATTCTCCTTTAGGAAGAGTTTTCTGTCTGAACATCTTTTGTTTAATATACTTTTGTTTAATATTACTTTCCATTTTATCTAACTTTCTTGTGTTCATAATTTTGGAGGTATTTCTCAACCTTGTGTCTTGGATGCTAACTTTCCTGTTTGATCTTGCGTACATGACAAGCCTGTTTAAGGTTCAAGGAGGCTGCATCTGCATTTCCCTTTTTTGATTCTGGTTAGAAGTGTTCGATGAGTGAATTTATTGGACTTCCCTGTGGCAATGCCATAAACACTCTTTGGTGTGGTTTCTTTTCAGCATGAAATATCTAAAACTAAGTTAGCAATGTTTGTAATGTGTTGCTCTCATATCTTTTCTGAACATAAAATCAGGGAAGAGAGCATGTGAATAGCTGTAGTTTGGAAGTGTGCATATCTGTGTGACAGAGCATC
>WYDI02025528.1:0-31820 GCA_009867235.2 Psittacus erithacus | reverse complement strand
TCTGAACATAAAATCAGGGAAGAGAGCATGTGAATAGCTGTAGTTTGGAAGTGTGCATATCTGTGTGACAGAGCATCCTGGGGAGTCTGGTCAATCTATGTGGTGCAGCAGCATCAGCTCTTTCATCCATTCATAAAAGTGTCTCTTTATATGCTTGTGGTTTTGTAGTGTATTTTCCTAGGTCTTGGTACTCTAAGAAGTGACTTGGTATTTTTTGTGTTGGCATAATAGTCTGCTGAAATAGGCAGAGTTGACTTTCTCCCTTGGCTTTGATTCACACACTTTAAAATGATGCTGGTGCAGCCGCTGGCTTTCTCCATGACTTCTCTTTCTCCCTCTGGTGAAATCTGTGGCAGGGTATTTTATAATGGAGCTTCCAATACCTTTTTCTTCTGAAACATCTAGCACTGGACATCTAAACTGTGTTCATGAATTAAAGCAGTTCCTAATTCTTAAAAAACCATGCAGTGTCATATAAAAACATGTTAGCTACATGCATTAGGGAGACTTCTTTTTAAAATTAAGATTCCAAAGAGCTGTTGGAAAGCTGTGAGGAATACTATGGCAACACAACTCTCCCACAGCTCATCTTCTGAAAAGGCTGTTGGAATGATTGTGTGCATGTCTTTTGCTCTCTCTACTTGAAAGACCTTATATACTATGGATAGTTAAGAGCTTGTTGCAGAAACATCTTTGTATTTACAGGAAGATTGTCATAATATAGGCTTTTTCATAGCATGCATTTTTTGTTGTTGTTGTTTTTCACTACAAATTCATTTGTTTCAGAGAAATGGCAAAAGGAAGTGTATTTGAGGATCTCCTGGAAAACCTGAGGAGTGCCTCAAGTGAGATTGAGCAGGCCTACAAGGACTCCTGTGAATTGGTAGATCTAGACACTTGCCTGCTGCTTATAGCAGAGTGTTTCAGATGTCTGAGGAATGCCTGTGTTGAGTGTGCCAAGAATCAACATGCCATGAGGTATAGTTATGATCCATTTTAACCCGTCCAAAAGTATAATGTTAAGATATTTGTGTGGTTTTCTATTGACATTATTATTTTACACTGCTGTGTTAGTTGATTTATTAACTGGTATTTCCTGCTTGATTCAATCACTTGAAATTAAGTATGCAAGAAACATAAATAGCTGACCTATTTGTAGGTCAGAGTTTGGGGTACTGCTGAATAATAGAACAGAGTGTTTGTGTCCTTAGTACAAGTTGATTAGACAAATGATATAGACCTTTTGGAAGTCTGAGTGTAGAACTACCCTTTTTTTCTCTTTCATTTCTTTATTTAACATAATGAATAAGTAAATAGTCTTAATTATCAGTTGCAGGATTACTATGTTTTTTAAGGTACATGCGTACCTGTCTGGCACTCATGACAAAGTATGGCATGTAGAATTGTGCATATCAACCCTGATACATATACAGGTAAACTGATACTAATGGATGATAAGAAGTCAGTCTGGCTCTTTTAAGTTATTTAGACTCTCTTTGCAACATCCAGGGGATGCTTTGGATACAACCCGCTGTAGTTACTGAAAACATGGTAGTCTGTCTGCAGTTCTTTAAAAAAAAAAAGCCTAAGCCAAAAGCAAACATCCCCCCTAAGAACCCAAAACCCATCACCCCCCAAAAAAACCAAACCATAACGAAAAATCCCAACAAAAAAACGTGGTTATAAATTCGTTAGATCATGAAGAATTTTTGTGGAGCACACTCTTAAAATTTGGGTTCATAGGGCTTGTCAAATTTGGTTTATTGAAGCAAATACAATTTTGTCATGGGACAAAGTTGCAGCTTCTGTTCTGGGGCAAAATTTTGTTAATGCCACAAAGTTGCAGAATTTTTCTTAGAAGGCAGTAGCTGTAGAACAACCTAAATTTAAGTTCAGGCTCTTGCATTTTCGTCCTGGCAGAGCTAGCACTCATGTTGTGGGTCAAGGAACTTCTCTGATAGAGTTTATATGCTTTTTGTAGATGTTTGCTGGCTGGATGTTCGGCCAGACTGGGTTTCATATTGTAAGTTGCTGTAGCTTCATAGTTACTCATGTTTACAAAATGTGGGAAGCAGAATTGTGGGGCTGGGAGCTAAGATTGTCCTTTTCACTAGCATGATAGATACAACCTGCTTATGGAGATCTGAGTTCCATTTATTTTCTAAAGCTGAAAATTTCATCTGCTTATACTGCATTCTTTGACTTTTTTTTTTTTACTCTGTAGCATGCACATCCTGGCATGTATGTTGTCTACCTCCAGGATTGCTGATCTTTGACTGTAGAATTATTTTGGTGGTTTTGATTCCAAATGGCTTTACTTCACTGATTTATCCTCACTATCACCATGTTTTTCCATATCTAGCAGTATTCAAGGTCAGGTTGGATGGGACTTTTGGCTACATGGTGTAGTGGAAGGTGTCCCTGCCCATAGCAGTGGGGTTTGACTAGATGACCTTTAAAGGTTTTTTCCAACCCAGACCATTCTAACTATAATTCTTTCTCACTGGAGAAAGATGAATGATTAACTTCCCTGCTTCCCTTCAAGAGTTTCATATGCTTGTTTTTGAACTGGCCCTGTTGTTTGTTTGCTGGTGGCCACTAATCACTTTGTTGTTATATAAAATCCTCAAAGTTTATTACAAGTAATGTACAATGACACTTTCCCTGAATGCTTGAACTTCAAACAAAGCAAAGTTTTTACACAAATAAAGCTGTTTAAATTACAGGAATAACCTGCTAATTTTTAACATCTGATTTAGAGGAATAGCAAAAAGAGAAGAAAAGGTACTTGGTTCTGAAGGTACTGTGTCCAAAATTGTTAATATGCAAGCTGATGTAGTAAACCTGTTTGCTTTGCTTCCAGTGGTACTAGTGTGGCTACTGATAGTCAGGCACAGCTAAGTAGGAGAAACTGCTATCTTATTTCAGAGCTTCTGAAGATGTTAAAGACTTGCCATTAACTTCAATGAAAAGCCTTTTCACTTTGAGTGTATATCATATAAAATGTTTTTGTTTTTTTTTTCCCCCCCCCAATTTAATAACAGGAACTTGGGGCTCATCTCTACATCTGTCCATTTGATCAAATTGCTTCATGGAATACAAATCAAAGAAGAATTGTTATTGACTGGTAAGGTTATGGATTTTGTTAAACATATAGCCTGCACTATATTTTCTTATGTGGGAAGTCTTGTGATGGTATGGTGTCACCTTACTGATGCATTTTTTTCATAGATTTGTTTAGTTGTTTCTTGAATTGCAGTTAAGAATCTGGGGGGAGAGGAGAAAGTGGTTTTCTTTATGCTGCTTGAAGAAAATCCGGCCTCAGATCTAATCCAGTTGTATTTTTGCTCAACTGTTCCCTGTAGATTGTTAAAGGAAATATAAGTGGAAACTTCTTTAAAATTAACCAACCTATTTGAATTGCAAAAGGAAAAAGTTCCTGTAATATCTCTAGTCCAAATATGTTCTGCTGTTTTATTGTCTTTTTGTTTGATCTGCAAACATAGTGAAATAAAGAAATACTAACTTTTTATTTTGATGGCACTTGAAATAATTTAGACAATTCCAGGAAACAAATTTTGGCTGTGACTTTTATGATTTTTTTTTTTTTTTTTTTTTTTAATTTTCTTTTCTGTACTGTGGTTGCTGGCCAGTCAGGGTAAGTGCCAAGAGCTAAGCACTGATTTGAGTAGTGTTCAGGTTTCCTTAATGGATGAGAGTTTTTCTGCATGCAGTGAAGAGAAAATCTGACTGCAGTATCCTTCCACCTTAATGGCAGTTCTTGCTCCTGATTTCTAGCTAGCTAACTCATTTCAGTGGATATTAAGACATTTTCAGTAGTTTTCTTCTTTATAATCTCTTTCCCTCTCTGTATTTGGAGCTTGATATAGGGCAGTGGATCTCAGTCTTTACTGTCTGTGGTTACAGAGGGTAAGGAACATTTGGTTTCTCTTGCTACTTTTATTTCTTTTCATTCCTATTACTTGGAGGAGGTTTTTACTGGGTTTCTGTTGCTGCTTTGTATCATTTTGTGAAAGCAAATGAAACTACTGTCATACTTTAACTTGCCCTCAAACACCTTTATGAAGCTGGGAAAGAGCACTGTAGTCCAGAACACTCTTTTTTCTTTTTGCGGCTATAGTTGGCTCAAAATGAAGCCTTTCAGGCATGTAACAGTATTGTGCTTAAGTCGTGTTTACTTCATCTGTGCTGGAGTCCTTCCAGGGAAGGATCTGTGATGCACAGCCCTTCAGTGTGGGAGGACCAAAACTAAACCCTGTGTGTGACAAAAAGGGGGCTTGCTCAGTGACTGTTAAGAGGAAGAACTGATAGCATGCAGGAGTGACTTTCAAGCTGTGTCACGCAGCTGGACAGGGAGGACTCGGAAAAGGCATGAAGGGCAAGAATGTCCTGCTCCACAGTTGTGAACCTCTTCCTAGGCCAGTAAGAGAAAAGGAAAAGTGATGGGTACTGAAATGCTGTTTTTGTCCAGCCTGATGTTGACCCCAAGGACTAGGGTCCTTGACAGCAGTAGGCTCAGAAGGCTGCTGTGGGGAAGTGGAGTTCCCACCTTCAGCTTATTCAAAGCTTCAGGAATTGCAGCATGGGAGTATCACCTTTCACTGGTGCCTCCCAGCATTTGCAGAAGAGTGGGCAGGATGTACCTCTCATTGGTTACATGCATGGCCTGATATTTCCTCTTTAATCTGGTGGCAACTTGACTCCTCCTTGGTGGGTTATCGTATGCATGTGTGCTGTTCTGCTGCTCTTGGGGTCTGAAGAAGCAGCAGTGAATGTTACTTGGCAAAAAAGGAGGGGCTGGAACACAGTAATTTGATTAACTGCTTCAGACTCCTTTTCCTAACCGCAGGATGTTGTAAAATCCCTTTTTATCACTATTGAAAAATAACGGGGCATTGACCAGACCATTTTTAATAATATTTCAATAAAAAGTGCTTTTTTTACTATTACTCTACATAGCTATTCAACAAATGAGTTTGAGTTATAATGAAAATGTATATATTGACCCAGGATAGATGGTTCATTTGATACTGTGTGTAGTATAGATCTCACTGGGAAACATCTGTGATGAGCGTGGGTGGGTATTCCATGTAAATTAGTACAACAAAAAATTTTTTTAGACAAGCAAGCATTGCTAATTCCTTGCTGAGTGATCTGTTCAACTTTGTTCCGAGTGAAAATTAGCTAGTGAAAAGTAGCTGACTGAAAATTAGCTAGCGGCTAGAGCACCAACCCCTTCCATAGGGCATACCTCGGAAGTTAACAGTTACATTCCACTGTGGATTATTGGTCATACTTTCAAAAGAGATGCAAAATCATATAGCATTGTTGAAACAAAAGAAACCCCTGAAATTAGTAAATAATACTGTGTTCATTAGCTATATTGCTGCTTCATGATTGATTCTCCTTCTCATATTTCACATAGGAAATCAGGTCACAGGGCTAGAATAACAGTCTGTTTTGTTCTAACAGATAATTAGGTGTTAAGTGGAATATTTCAAGTTGTTCATTTAGATGTGTGTCCCATTTCTGCCCTTAAATGGCTGCTTGGATTTGATGATCCCTCTTGGTGCCTGTTTATATCCGTCAGGTATTTTAGATACTTTAATGTTGCTTCCATAGCAACAAAATACAAGGATAAAGCATTAATGCTGTATCACAGAGTGAACAACACTAAATGTTCAGTTCATGTCCCTGTGAAAAATTCCCAGGGCAAATCATTGTAGGCTGAAGAAATTCGAAGTTCATACATTGTTGTATTTATGAAGAAGAGACTGAAAACTCTTTATGCAAACTGAAAAGTTAGTTTAGCCTCATCTGTGGTGTGTTTTCACTCTATCCATTGATAGCTGTTAAGACTGGTAAGTCTGAATGGTGTGATAGTTTTTGTAGTAAAGTTCAGTGTAGTACAATTTGTAATGGATAAAACCAGAAATGAAATAAATTATGTATTCTCAGGCCACTACTGTGACCAGTGTGGTGTTTCTAAGGGAGGAGACATGATCAAAGCAGCAAAAAAGGAAGCGCTGTGCAAAGTGATGCAATTAAAAACTGTTGCTAAGATTTATTCAATTGAATCCAGGCTGCTTTGTGTCTTCTTTGCTAGGAGTAAGACTTTTTTTAATAGTTTATCTTAGGCCCAGGTGTTATCTTCATGGCTAATTTGCCTCTTCAGTGTATTTACTGAAACAATTCTAGTACAAGTTTTCAGCATGTGTCTTTTTCTTTTTTTAAACGCTGTAAAAAACTAGATGAATTCGTGAATGTACTTGTAATGTACTTGCTCCTGCCAACTGTAGAAAAAGCTGTTGTTTGAGTATATGGTATGCCGCTGAGGCAGTGGGCCAGAAAAGCTGAAGGTGAGCTAGTATGTCTGTCCTGGAATATCTCTTTAAGGCTTCAGAGAAGTCTAAAAATAACCAGTTAATTCTTACATATGGCATATGAAGGTTGTCCAACTCCACCTGCAAGCCAGTCATCCCTGTAGTAATATTCTACTTTCTTTTTATACATATATTAAAAGAACATTTTTAGGCCCTTCCTGTATGGTGTTGCTACAGATAGCTGTTTGGCCCCTCTCTTTCTCCCTGCATACCTCCCAGCACTAGTTACGTTTCATAGCCTGATTTCTGTTCTTGTAATTTCTTATGATATGTAGTATTAATTTGTATTGAGCAATTCATATTATGTAGTACTTAGAGAAGAGAGCTTGCTCTAAGGAGTTGTGCAGTGAATGCCAACAGCTAGATGAGTGCAGGGGATTGATAGGCAATGATGCTAAACAAGTGTTTGACAGTTTGCTAAATGTTTGGACAGCATCAAGACTGATTTGTGACAGGTGAGTCACGCATACTTGTAAATGGTCTGTTTTCTAATTGCTCCAGCAGTCCTCCCTCTTTTCTGCAAAAGACAGAACTCGAAGTTCTATCAAATAGAGAAAAATTCAAGTGCTGCACTTCTTGGGCAGTATCTGACAACTGGGTTTCACCTCAGTATTCTTACAACTATACATGCTGAAGGTCTAGGAAGTGGATGTGGAGCTTGGATATTCCTGGTGGGGAGACAGACAAGATGACAAGTACTTCTCCCTTCTCCCCAGTTCAAAATTAATTTGGATAGGGATTGAAGATGCAGGAACTCCATCTATTCATGTAGAAATGCTGCATGTAGTAAGGTCTGTTACATTTTTTTTTTTTTCCAAGTGCTTTGAGACCACAATCTTCCAACAAATCATTAAGTGTCTCCAGAATATAGATTTAATGGAGTTTTCATAGTACCCTCTGCACATCCCTTTTGTTTTAGTTTAATTAAAAAAGAAAAGTCTCATCATAACGAGGGTTTTTGTTTTGGCTTGTTTTTTTTCCCTCTGCTGTGGGTACAAAGACCAAGAGCACTTGCCAGAGGAGCAGGCTGATGAAGCTGCCAGATGAACTTTAACTGAACTTAAAGCAAACCCAGATCTCTTAAGAGCTAAGAAGTAGTTCAGTATGTTAGGGATTGCAGCAGACGTAGGAAATATCCTTGTCAGAAACCCAAGTAGAAAATCTCCCTCACTTCATAGCGTGTGTCTTGGTTTGGTTGTGGGGTTATTTTTTTTCCTTTTTCCTATGGCAAATCAAGCTTTCCAGCAGAATCTAGCAGACCTTAGGGAAGGGACATTGAGGTTTGTTGAGATGATGGATCTTTGGATTCCAGAGTGTGAGATCTAGATTTAGGATTCATCTCTGAAATCTGGAAAAAACTGATAACTTTGTTTTTTCTTGATAAATTGCAAGCAAGGGCATGGCTGTTTTGAAGCAAGCTTGTATTCTATAGGCTGTGTCCCATCTGATCCTTTCATTGATTTCCACCCCTACCCCATCCAGGACAGGAGGAGCTTTAATATCTTTTTGTTTGTAAATAGATCTTCTCAAACCTTTCACCGCTTCAAAATACTGCTGATGCTGAAGAATGTACTTCGAATTCCAGCATAATTGCTCAAAAAGCATTTATCTGCCAAAATAGTTTTCTCTCCTTTAGGATAAAAAAGGCATTGAACGCCTGATAGCTGCCCTTCATGAGACGATTTGTTGTGCAAGTTCTCTGAATGAGTTGATTGTCCTCTCTGAACATAACTGAGCACAACTGCACCGTATCAGCTGCAGAGCAATACTGTGCTGTTTGTGTGTGCCTGAGAGAGGTGCTCTGAGCATCGTGCCAGCATTCCTCAGTTTCAGGCTGCTGCTGATACTTGAGCTAGCTTTAAATCAAGTAGCGTGGGTGTTATTATTGTTACACTGCCCTGATACTATCCCTCTTAAGTCTTTAGGGGTTTTAATCTACCAGGGTAAGCTGCATAAAAATGTGTTTGTGGGAAGATGATAACAGCATCTGTTCAAAATCAAGGTCCAGATGTGCCAGCTTTGTTGTACAAAAGTTTAAGTCATTCACTGCTCTTGATGTTATGAAGTCCAGAAATGGTGGGCAGATTATCATGGATGAAAAGCTTGAATCCTTGAACAGGAATTTGACTTTGCTTCCAATTTTCTGAGAAATGTTCAGGTGTAGTTAAACTGCTGCAGATACTCTATTCAGAACAGAACTTAAAACATTCCTTTACAAGCAGGGATGAAAGATGACTCTATGCAAATTTTTTAATACTGGGCTTATTATAGTAACTTGTTCATTTTCTGGTAGGATGTTCAGCAACATGAATATCATATACCTAACACCTGTTCACAGCTCCTTTCTTGAGGGAGGATGTGTAGGAAAATATGGAATATCTTGTTTTAAACATTTTACAAATGCTCTAAATGCCATGTACTTACAAGGGAGCTATAAAGAAATGCTTTTTGCTTTGAGCAGAAGAGAGGGAAGCCTGTGATGCTCTTCAGGTAAAGACCATCTGAAACCTGGGTTCAGCTTCAGTCAGTGTTCTCCAAGTATCAAACTGATTTGGGCTTGATTAGCCACCATGTGTATTTTCTTTTAGTTAATGAAAAAGCAATTGCTTTTGACCCATTGCTGCCTTATAGGTTGATTGTGGTTTAGGAAGAAAGTGCATTGAAAGGTACTTTTTAATCTGCCAGTGTGAAAGGATCATACTCTGCAGAAGAAATGGCAGTAAGTAACCTTGGAATTCAGAATTCTAAAAATAAAAACATCATCACTCCTTTGTAGAGATTAAAAAAAAAAAAGGCATGAGGGAGAGTGTGTGTGTGCGTGCTTCAGACAGGAGAGGTAAGGAACCTAGGCTTTATATAGCTTTTAGAGATACTGTTTCTTGCTGAAGCCAGATAGCTTAGAAGTATTTCATCTTTGAAATAAGGCGGCAAAAACTTTCTCCCAGGGTCTGCAGGAAGACATCACACGATTGAGCAAAGAAAGATACTTGATTACTTGAACTCTTGAAGGTGAAGGCATGCTGTGTTAAAAAAGCCACTGAGTTCTGTGCTGTAGGACTTCATGTAGTGCTAGAAAATAATGTTGACATTTTGTTAAGAAGTCCCTGAAAAATCAGGAGATCAAAAATTTACAGCAGCTGCTTTGGGTAGCTTCCCTATTCTAAAAATTTGTTAATACACAGTTGTTTTCCAGGCTTTATGGAAAATGAGATGTTTAATCAAATTATTTTGTTTTCCTGAAGAAGAATCTGGGCAAAATGGGGGGCTTTGAGTTGGTATGTTTGCAAAAGTATTCCTCAAAACAAAAATGAATGACTAGCTCTTAAGTGATTCAGGTAATTTCTACTTCCTCAAGAAAGGATAAGCGAAATAAACCTTTCAGTTCTGTCCTTAATCAGTGAAATGAAACATGGAATGTTTCTTTGCTCTTACCTCTTCCTAGTTCTGTACTCAACCATTTGCAAATTTGAATTGCACTGGAAAAACACGACTGATTAATTTTAATGGTGTGGAAAAGCAGGGGAAAGTGACATTCTCAAACCTGCCAAAGAACACTGAATTGATTTTCCTTTATTCTTTTTTAAATGGGTAGCCATGCATCCTTACCCATTTCTTGATCCTTGTCAATATTTATCTAGCTATCTGTTTATTTATTTTCTTCCCCTGGAAGGCAATGGCAACAGCAGCACTTACACTTTTGGTTCCACTGTTCCACTAAAAAGACACAATCTTAGCAACTGGAAAATAAGCTAGAAGTAAATACTCAGAGTTTTTCAGAATGTGTCAGGGTGGTATTTTTGCAGAACTTGTTAGTTTGAAAATCAGGGCTAAATGCTTCAGTGGGCTTACGTACTAGCGTAGGAATCTATCTTTGGCCTGCTTTGATAACTTTCTCTTCTTTTTTTCCCCTGTACCTTACCATTTGGCATGACTGGTCATTCAGCACTATTTTAAATTATCAAGAATGAGAAATGGAGTGGTCAGCTGTGGAACCTAAATAGCCTTTAATGAATGCCAATATTGACCAGATGAGCCTGGCCCTTATCCTTTGTGCTTCTCGTTTATTTCCTGTTTGGTATCTTTCATGTTTTTGTCTTGTTCTTAAAAAAACCCCAACACATTCATCTTTCACAGCTTTTTGTAGTTCTTTAATCATGTTGTTCTGAATGGTTTCATTTCCAAAATACTGCTTGTGGTTTATATATGAAAAATAAACATTTTAAAATATACCTGGAAAGTGTGAGGGAACAGTAGATTTTTACTAGACAGATATTGTAGCATAGTGAATATCCAGAGCTCACCCAAAGCATTTGGAAAACCATTGCTCGGTTTATTGCCTATAAACAGAGATCTTTTTTGCTGTCTGGACAAGAAGTGTGGAGACACAGGATTGGTTATAGGGATTTCATTGTAATGTGACTGCAGTTGGAGAAGATGTAACTTTTAAATTGTATCCTGCAGACTCTCAAACACAATGGCTACTATATTTAAACCAGCAGGACTAAGGAAGGAAAGTTAATCCTTCCTCTCATCCCACATCAATGCCCTCTATATTTATCTCTTGAGGAGAACACATGCTGTTTTGTTGGGGATTTAGTTGTTGGTTTGGTTTTGAGAGCAAATACTAAAAATTATTGTGCTTCAGATTTTTGCACGAGTCATATGTGATGGGCTGGTTTACGTGGAATGAGAGAGCAAGTGGTTATAAAGCTTAAACCATTTTACTTGTCATACAGAGTCAAAACATCCTGAACTGTTAATAGATGACATTTGTCAATTTAAGTTCGTATTAGCTTTTCTTTCAAGGGAGAGGAAGTGGGAAAGAGTGGTTCCTGAATGGACCCACAGTCCATGGGGTGCTGAACGTGCCTCAGTTGCTTGGCAGAAGAGAGAATTTAAAAATCTACGCTTCCATTTATTTTTGTATTTCGGGTTTCCTTTTGCTTACTGCTAGGATAATTAAACTACTTCTGTTTTACAGCTTAAATAAACCAGACACTAATTTAAACAGACTTTTTTTAGCCAAATAAATAAAGGGCAGCCCTGATCATAAGAGTTGCCAGTTTCCATGTGTGATCTTTGCTTTGTCTTAGGCTTTTTTGTATGGGGGATTGCTGCCAGTACTTCACTGCCACTGTTAAAGTAAAAACTGTAATTACATTGTCAAAATAATATTTATAGTATTTTCAGAGAATAATTGTGGGAGTGTGACAAATATATTATACTCATCAAACTTTTACGTAAACATAAGCATGAGTTTCTTATTTGAGTTATTGGTGCTGTTTTTAGCCTTTGTGTTTTTCCAATCTGTAAAAATAATATTGGGATTTTCATGGTCTTTGTAGCATTTACAGAGTATATGCCCTAACAATCAGTTGATACATTATCTGGTGGAAGTAAACTGCTATTTGCACTTGTATTGGGATTTTGGTTTCATGTTTCCATAGCTTAAGAAAATCCTGTGTTTTTGTTGAGTTTTGCTATCCCTTAATTATTATAGCTCAGAGCATTTTACTACTTTACCAAACAGGAAAGTTTTAAGTAATTGGTTTGGTCTCTTGGTACCACTTGGGGTTGGTCAGAGGAAGGTTTTTTGTTTGTTTGTTTTGTTTTTTGGTTTGGGTGTGGTTTTTTTTGTTTTTTGTTTTTTGTTCCTTTGTATTTAGCTCATTAATTTTTTTTTTATTTATTGTATTTTTTTTTATATTTGAAAGTGAGTCTGAGTGCTTTTGAAAGGTGACTGTGAGCGTCTTCCAGAAACATCTGTGCTAGGAAATACAATGTTTTCTAACAGTAGACAGTTGCCCGTTTGCTAGTTAATGGTGCATGCAGGATTCTAGGCATTTTTGCTGCTGAGCAGTGGTAAGTTACCAGGTGCAAAAATGTTCTGGTTCTGCCCTATACTGCAGTTTGAAGTTTACAAGTGCTCTGCCTGTGCTGTGTTTTGATGAATACTGCCACAGCTTTTTAATTAATTGTCTTCAGAACATCTGCATCAAGGTTTACAGCCATGCAAGCTTCACCCTTCCTACACATGTCAACTGCTGCCGCCTTCTGTGGGCCAGAAGGTTCTCCTGGTGGTCCTCGTATTTTCATCCAAAAGCCATTAAAGGCTGTGGAAAGACTCTGATTTGGGTGGACCTTTGTTCAGGTCATTGTTCCAGGTCTTTGGCCTTTGGCCTTTTGTCCAGAAACTGCAAAAATAAGGAGTCAACTTTTATGCCTCTCTCAGATGTCTGCAGAAGGGAAAGAGCCAAACCTGGACTAAGACGAGTCAAACTGATGAGTTATCTGGGGTTAGCAAACACTGAATTCTCTTAACTCTTGTGTGTGTAGTATTGCCCATGTCTGCAGTGGTCAGCTCTTGGTCTGGGCAATGCAGGTCTTACACTTTGAATCTTGTGCAGTGTGTACAGGCACAATTAACTGTACCCTACAGGGTTAGTACAGTAAAACATATTTATGTGATTCAGCAGTAGCTGTCATTTTCAGTAAATGCCAGTGTTACTGTTGTTTTCATCCTGACATGTCTGTGTCACATGCATGACTTGGCTGTGACTTCTGCTATTAATATGGAAGTTTAGACATGCCTTAATTTTTTTCTATTTTTTCTCATTTTATCTGGAGTGGAGTGGAGTTAGTTTTGAGGAATGCGAGTTCAGATCCATTGAAGAAGAACAGCTTTAGGACAAGGGGCACTATTTAAATGCAACATTTTCTTAGGGGGGAGGGGAAGGATGAGAGAGTGGGGCTTTCAGCAAAGCCTGAATCATCATTACTAGACCCTTGATAATACAAGCAACTTTAGTTGTAGGATCTTGTGTCCAAATATAGTAAGCTCCATCTTGCTGTCTTTATCCTTTGTTAGTCCTGTGGAAGACTCCCCTCTTAAAACCTTTTCCTAACTTTGGTCTAAGTGTCCTACCAAGTTTGAATGTTGATAGTGGGGTTTTTTCCTACCTTGGGCTTGATTGTGTACTTTAATTCTGTTGCTTCTGCAGTGATTGGCTGATTTAAGCTATGATGAGCTGAATTATTTCATTTACTGTGGACTGTGAACATAAAAGTGCATTATTGCAGTACCTTGTTGAGGCACAATTTGAACTACAGACCAGATCCTGCCTAATGAGGTTCACCTGTCAGATACTGGTGACATGGATGGCACTGGAAGCAGATTTTGAAATTGTGACAGAAAAGCTTGTACTTCGCAACAGTTCGATGTTTGTTGTACTGATGATCAAAACTGTCCTTTTCATGGTATTAATGGAAATAGTTTTTGATTTCTGTGCAGGGAGACAGGTGGTGACAGTCTCAGAGTCAGTATAAATAATTTTGCTCCAGAGAGAGAGACTAACCTGAACTAATAACCTTAAGTCATAGCAATTAGTAGGTCAGTGGGCTGTCTTGTAGGTTTCCCCTTTCTTGTTGCTGGTACTGCTTTTTAGGCAGTATGTATAGCTGTTTTGTTTTGTTCTTCCTTCTGCAATTTGGAGGCTTTCTAGTGCAGCCTGCCAAGATGTTGCTGATTTATGACACATGCATAGTGGTTCTATAATGTGTACTGGTACCCACTTGGAGCACAAAGGAAATGGGAGTTTGCTGATGTCTATTTAATTAGAATAGTTTCTGGTTACTTTGGTTGAGGCTTGAAATGAACAGTAATTAATGTATTTCCATGGACCTTTAAATACAGCTTTCTGTAAGCCCTTTCCTTCCTTCATTCCTTGCTCTTTACTGTCCCCTACCCCTGTAAGCAAATAATGTCAACAAGACTCATACTGAGGCAGGTTTCTAATCTACATAAATATATGTGAATCAAATTTGCAGAAATATCTGTAGACTTAAAGATGGTCACCAGTGGTTTACTGTGAAGGTGTAAAGGTGTGTGGAAATTACTGTTCTATACTGGATGGAAAATGTATTCCCTGCCATTGGGTGGAAAGGCTGTGGTGTTCTCGCATGTATTGAGAAGAAATGCTCCTAGCAAAGAATCTCCTGCAGAGGCTGGAGAGTGCTGTTACTCCTTCCTCCAGGGAAGGTGAAAATGGAAAGGCATGCAAATGAGGTGGAGGAAGATCCAGGCAAAGAGAATGATGGGAGGCATCTGCTCTTTGGGTAAGCAGTCATCTATTTGGACAAAAACAAATGATAAAACATTTTGGTAAAATAGTTATAGTTATGTAGAAGTTCACCATGGCATTCTCTCGGCCTTTTGATTATTATTGCCATGACGCAACTTCCAGACTGGTTAATGAGCATTGTTCTGGTGGAAAAGGCGAGTACTGTCTGTAACCGTGCCTTTCTGGATGCCTGCTACAAGACATTTTTTTTTCCATTCTGCAATACTCTTTTTTGCTAGCAGTTTTGGGCTTAAAGAGAAATGCCATGTGCCTGTCTTTCACTCTTCAGTTAGAATTTTAGGGAATATTGCCAGTGTAGAAAGGAAAAGTTACAAATTTGTACCAGGAGACATCAAGTTTTTTCCCTTTCTTCTACCGTCTGGGCATACATTGAATGTGATATGCAAGGAACCATAACAAGGCAATGAGTAGCTGCCTTTATAGGTGTAAAAAAAGGTAGTGCCCAAAATATGGAAACTGTTGGGTGCCCAAAACCTATTGCTGTTTATTAATGGGGGAATGCAAGTAAACATACTGAATATAAGTTCGCTTGTGGATTTCTGTCTATTGCAAAAGGAACATGATCCATTTATTAGCCAGGTACACATTATAAATGGCCCAGAGTGTGTGGGGGAAAAGTCTTAATACCCTTTCCACAGACTTACAGAAAAAGATAATTTAGCTTTTCTAGGGAAAATATAAGCACTTTGGTAGAAATTTTGGTTTAAATGAAACAACATCCACACTGTGCCATCAAAAATAATTGGAGAAATTTGCTCATGAGCTTGGTTAGTATTTTACATGTTAATCTTTTTTTTTCTTTGACCTATACAAGGTATCATGTAGTAGTTGTGTCATATGGTTAGATACCACGAATAACACATAGTGGGTGGCCAGTCCTTCTTGTTATTTTTCTTGGTTTCCTGGCATAGTTTAAGTCCAGGTTGAGACTCCCCAGTACTTCAAACTTGCTGATTTTGCTACAGCAAGGTCTTTGAAGAGACATTTTCTGTTAGATTTAGGCTCAACTTCTAGGTTGCTGGAGGAAAAAGATTTTTACATCCTAACGCATGCAGGAAGCCTATAAATGCAGTTCCCAAGTCTGCAAGCACTTAGATGTGTTTTACTTCGCATAGGACAGTAATCTATAATTATAGGTTAGGGGGTAAAACAGGAGTACCATTTATTATGCCCTTAGACTTTAACAGATAATTTATTAAAGAAATTAACACACTTAAGATGTTTAGCTTCTAAAAATGTTACAATTAAAATACCAGAAGATAAAGAGACTGCCCCTGTTACTGTATTTAATAAGTATTCCTAATGCTGTATGAATTGGAATCAGTATGAAACTGGTCTCATGACAGGCAGTGGGCTGTAAAACTGACTTTTTTCCTAGTAAATGTGCAAGTAAGATTGGTTTGAAAATTATTATTTTTTTTTTAATTTACCACTGTGAGATCCATTAGAACTAAATTTTCATGAGAGGCTAATTTTATTGAGTGGTCTGATGGTTTCTTCCAGCTCCCTTCTAATCCACTTGTAACTCCACAGTTCTAATGGCATGGTGGGGATTTTTCTTGCCTTTCAATCAAATTCTCCTTTTAGTAAGAACAAAGTGTTTTGCCTAGACATTTATCTTCCAAGAACAAAATGGTTGTCCAGTCAGTGCACGTACTGTTCTGTTAATATTAGAGTTGGCATTTCTGAAGGGAAAGAAAAAAAAAAATTAAAAGCATTACTTTCTTTTGGAGGTGGAGAAGATGAGTGGGAACAGAAACTTATTAAACACAACATTCTTGGTATTCCACAGATGGTAAAAATGGGTTACTAGTCTGCACTACAGCAAGTGCAGTATGATCAAGGTGGAAATACAATCGGTAGCTAGACATTCATTTTATTTACAGAAATAAAATACTAAGCACTGTTTTAATAACTTTAAATGACAGAGCCCGTATATGCATTGTACATTCAATTTGAGCAGTCTAGACAGACTGTTTTCCAAGGAAAATACATTTTCATCAGTATTTGTGGTATGATTCATGGTGGTGAAGAGGCAAATAACTCTTTTTATGACTGGAAGTTGCTTTAACTTGCAGCCACAAGGAAACAAGTCAATGACCGGATGATAGTGGAGGAAACTTAACATTTTATAGTAATAGAGGTCTACACCTTCTGCTGAGTTGAAGGTTTTATTTTTCCAGGGATGGCAGTACATCACAAAACATTCTGCCATTGTTTACAAACAACCAAAGGTGGTCTCTGTAATGGCTCACAGTCTACAATTCAGATTTGCAAAACTCACAGCTGATTTACAAGTTGTCCATGCTGTTGGGAGACTGTGATTTGGTCTAAGTACTTGTGGCCCGTTGTGCATGCCCACAGTATAGAGGGTGCACGCCAGCTATTTCTTTCGTGCATACTTAATGGTTAGTAAAGCATTTAAGCGTAAAAGATATGCAAGTTTGCTAGGCTTGTGTTTGCAGTCTGGCAAGTGATACTGTACAGCTTCAGACATGCTTTGGCTGCATGTTTTTTTATATTTCTATGTAACTCCAGTAAAGGCAGAGGATTGCACTATCTCTGTGCTGTCTGCCTCAAATAAAAAGAATGAAAATCTCTTTTTATGACTGTTGTAAGCCTCTGCAGCTGAGGCCAAAGTGATTGGTGAGCAAGTTCATGGGCTCCTGTTCTTCCCTAGAGAAACTGTAGTAAGAGTTTGACAGATAAGTCTGATTATCTCCCAGGAAAAAATCTCATGTTCTGTAAGTAAGGTATAAAAGTGTGTATGAATATGAACATCTTAATAATATAATAATAAATCAAAATAGACTGCACAACATAATGATTGTGTGTAGCAATTTAATGAGGAAAAATACTGAGAGGGGGAGAGGGCTGTGTGTGAGGGTGAGAAATTGCAGTTGATAGAGGCTTACCAGCAGTAAGCTCTCCTAACTTTAATTTTTTTCTAATTGTTAAACGAAAAGTGTGCACTAAAGCTTGGTTCAGATAGCGTGTGATCAAAAGAGATTGAAAGGAACAAATGGAGCTGTGATTTTGAAGGTACTGAACTGGTGGAGTGCATTTAAAGCATCTTCACGCAGGGCTGTAAGAATTAGATGCCTTACTTGTTGTGTGGGTGGCTTGAGCAACTCTAAAAGATCAGTTTACATGTAAACAAACATTGAGGTACCAGAATTCATTAGGAAAAGAGTTGTTTCCCCCTGAATGGGTTGTCCTGTTGTGTAAAGAGGTTGTTTTCGTAGAACTTAGAAAATTCTCTGTAACCCACTGTGGGTTCGTTGTGAAAGCAGTATTTAATCTGAGTATTTGCATTTGCTAAAGAACATGCTGCTTTTGTAGTAACCATTGATATCTCAAAGGGGAAAAAAGTTCTTCAGCTCTTAAGGTCTGTCTGTGTATCAGAAGTTACATCTTAGCACATGTAATTTCACAGTGGTTGAGCATCAGGTTAAAAATAGCCTTGTTGACCATACACAGTGTAACTTTTTTAAATTAAGATTTGGCTGTGCTGATAGCTACAGAATTATTTGTTAAAGTCAGTGCTTACAGACCCCAGCAGCTAGGGAGTGGGCTAAAGATGTCAAATAAGTCAGTCCAATGGAAAAGACTTTTTTTTTATAATTTTGAGTAGTATTTCCCAAATACTAGCTAATGCAGCTGGGAAGAGTGACTGGCAGTTATTTTTTAGCTTCATAAAGATCCATACCTTTTCAGGGAAAAAGTTAAATAGTTGTCTTCTTATTTTCTTTCTTTTATTTCCTTTACTTTTCCTTCCCCTTTTCAGGAAGCATAAGGCTTATTGAGTGGATGACAGAATAGTTTCAGCTGGTATACTGTGCAGTGAAGTTGATTTGAATCAGCTTTTGGATTTTTCTTGCTTTTGCTGTAGGACAATTACATTGTTGGAGAGGAGAAATGCAGTGTCTTGTATTCTACAGATTTCTACGCATAGTTGACTCATAAGTTGCAGCAGTCAAGTTCAATAGAGTTAAAACAAAAGCAAAATAGAAGCATGGAAATTGAATGCTAAGAAGAGACTTGCATAGCTGGGAATGCAGTACTTTTATTGTAGCATTTGCATTTTTTTTTTAAGTGCAAGAACCACAGGTACTACTGTGATAGGATTCAGAGAACATGCTACGATTTGCTACTTTAGTTGTGATGCTATGACTTTTAATGCTGTTTGCCCCTCTTCATCATTGACTTCCTATCTGTGACTTCTGGGCATGGTACATAGATTTATAGCATCGTTTGGGTCAGAAGCGATCTTAAAGATCATCTAGTTCAAACCTCTCTGCCATGGGACACCTTCCACTAGACCAGGTTTCTCAAAGACCTATCCAGTCTGGCCTTGAACACTGCCAGGGATGGGGCAGCCACAGCTTCTCTGGGAAACCTGTGCCAGTGTTTCATCACTAAAAATTTCTTCCTTGTATCCTGTCTAAACCTACCGTCTTTCAGTTTACAACTTCTGCCCCTTGTCCTGTCTCTACAGGCCCTGGTGAAAAGTCTCCATCCATCATTTTTATAAGCCCTCTTTATATATTGAAAGGCCGCAATATGGTCTCTTGGGCGCCTTCTCTTTTCCAGGCTGAACAACCCCAGCTCTCTTAGCCTTTCTTCATAAGAGAGATGCTCCACCCCTTTGACCATTTTCATGGCCCTCCTCTGGGCTTGTTCTAACAGGTCCATGTTCTTGTAGTGGGGACCTCTGATATGAACACAGTACTCCAGGTGGGGTTTCACTGTATAGGTCAGTCTAGCTTGTTGGTAAAGACCCTCTTCTCTTTTGGCCGGATGAATCTCATCAGCTCCCAGCAGACCTGGCTTCCCAAAGGTAGATCCATGATCATATAAGCTGAAGCATAAATATTCACACTCTGGTAACAAGCCATATTTGTCCTATGTTGTTGACCTGACATCACACTAATTACTTTGAAATGAGAGAAATTTTATGTAATATGAATTATTTTGGTTTTTCTTTTCATAGCGAAAAGGAGTTCAGACACTGCAGAAGCAGTGCAACAGTTGCACTGTAGTTGTGACGCAGAGCGCATGAATTGAGTGGACAGATTGTGAGCTAGGTCCTGTTGTATGTAATCTGTATTCCTGGAGTAGTTCAGTTACTCCAGGTGTTTGTAGATTCACATCTTTTGAATTGCTGAGATTCATCAAGTGAGATTAATTGGATTGGGAAATGCTGCATTATCAGAGCATCATCCTTTTTTGCTTATTTGTGAATAGATACAGTATCTTTTGGCTTTCAGATTAAATGCTTGCCCATATATTGATTTGCGTCTTCCAATTAAAAGAAAGATGTTAACCATTACTGGTTAAAACTAAGCACTTACAGATGAAACTGTTTTGTTTTCCATGGTACATCCACAGAATCTTGACCTTTTCCTGGATCCTTCTTGCTTGTTCAGGACATAGCAATTGAACAAGGGCAGTGTTAGTTGCTTTCACAAATACTGACACTCCAGTGTGTTAATGGAGAATTTGTAGGTATTTATTATTGTATTGCAAATGTGTTCATAGCATTTGATCTTTGTAACATTAAGGGTAGCAACTTCTTTTAAAAGATCTTTAACTTCTCTCATTCCCCCGACTATAGTATTTTTTTTGACAACACATGCTCTAATAACCAAAGGGCAGTTGGTAGCTGAAAAAGGTCAAATGAATTTCAGGTAAAGATCAGAATATAGTCGAGCAACCTCATGTCCTTTGAGAGATCTTTCTCATAGCAGAGCAGGTGAGGAGTTCACCAAGAGAAAGAATACCCTATTCCTAGGATTTAGTGCTTTGTTGGCTTTTTCTAGCAGGGAAATTTTTCCATAAAATGTCTGCTAGAACAGTAGCGTGCCCATGCTTGCTGCCTTTCAGAAAAATTCTGAGTCAGCAGGATGGGAACCAGATGGATGGGAGAAGCGGAAACATAATGACAAGCAGAAAGTAATAAAAAAGAGCAGATGTGCAGAGAGACAGAACAGCATAAAGGAGAATATGATTCAAAATGCGTTATGGACAGAATATAAATACTGCGGGCTTAAAAAATATATATGGAAAAAAATTACTTACTATTCCCTGAGCCCAAGTGACCTCATTTTAGACTTGCTTTCTGTTTGTTCCCAAGGGGACATACGCCCGGTCGTCTGTAGGAAATCTGGCTGCTAGCTGGCCCAGCACCTTTCAAAGCGTCCTAATTTTATATTTGCAGATCCTGGCAGCATCAGCCACCTCCATCTGTAATAGGCTGCTCATTGTAATATCTGTCAAACTGTATTTTAACATTTAATATTAAGTTTCTTTGCCAACCTATTAATAAGGGCCAGGCTGTTGAGAGCTGTCAATAGGGCCAAAAAAAAGTGTTTTAATTTTGTGAGGTCTGTGGGTTCATGTTCTTGTTTTTCATGAATTTACAGGTTTTTGACAGGCTCTCGGTTATTAATGTACTAGTTTTTTGAATTAAAATACTAGGTTTTTGAATTTTTATAGGCTCTAGGCTATTAATGTGTATGATGAAATATTATCTTCCCATATTTTAAGTCTGTATTGAGAGGAGGCTAGAATAAATCCTTCATAGTAATAGTAGAAATCTGCCATAATAAATTCAGTGTTAAAATCGATGGTAAAGTTACTTGGAGTACTGGAGTTTTTTCTGGGATAGAAGTCAGAAAGTACTGAGCACATCATCATATTGTATAATGACTTGTCCAGCTAACCAGAGCTTAACGTGGGTAGAGAGTGAGCAGATTCAGTTCTCTTGCTCTGGCTGTACCTGCTGCAACAAAATTTTCAAGCTGTCTCTGGCCAGCCTAAATGCCTGGGGGGCTCTCTTAAGACCAGGCAAAGCTGCTCTTTCAGAGTTCGGGTGATTACAGACGACCTATTTGTGGTAATTTAATAGGAGGAAGAAAGCCACCTCAGATCTGGAAGAGGTGTTCAGCATGGGTCTGCTTCAGTTTGTGTGAACTGTAGATCCAAGCTTTCATTGATGTCAGTCTGTCTTAAACCTTGACAGAGTTAGTTAATTCCTGTAATCACTAGTAGCCAGGTGTTTGATCAAACCATGTTTGATATTCCTATAAGTCTGGGGAAAAAACTGGATGTGTTTTGGGTATAATTCTGGAATACTTTGTAAAATTATTTGCATTGGAAGAGAAAATGCAAATATGCGTTGAGAAAACGCAGTGAAATACTTTACCCTAAGCTTGATTGAGATGGATTCTTTAGTGTACAACCATGATGCTGAAATTTGTCATTTATTTGAATTTGTTACTGTTTCTTTGAATTCCTGTTAATATATATACTGTTGGTTTTTTTTTTTCAGCTCTTCGTTGTAGCCTCCAGTTTCTTGGAAACATTGCAGCAGGAAATGGAGATTCCCAGAATAGCATTTGGAAGTGTGCTTTCCCAGATCTCTTCTTGTAAGCATGGATGCGGTTGTTTTTTTCTTTTTTTTCCTAATGTAGTTTCTGTGGTTATATTCAAATCTTTTCTACACGATAGTTGTGCCTCTACTAGCACCATGGAGCTTTGAGAAATAACTGGTGAGAATAGGATGGTTGAGACCATATCCTGTAGATGGTTTTTTTGTTAGTCAGCTGCAGAGGTCAGGACCCTTAAAAACCTGCTTGTTCTAAACTAACAGCGAATTGATTTCGTTTAACAGAAATGGGAGGAAAACTTCTATTTCAAATTACATGCTTTAAACATAAGCTTTATTTAAGAGGTCTTTTTAAGTAGTTATACTCATCTGGTGTCCTCAGCATAAGAAGGACATGGAGCTGTTGGAGCAAGTCCAGAGGAGGACCATGAGGATGATAAGGAGACTGGAGCACCTCCCCTATGAAGACAGGCTGAGAAGGTTGGGACTGTTCAGCCTGGAGAAGAGAAGGCTGCATGGAGGCCTCATAGCAGCCTTCCAGTATCTGAAGGGGGCCTGTTAGGATGCTGGGGAGGGACTCTTCATTAGGGACTATAGTGATAGGGCAAGGGGTAATGAGTTAAAACTTAAATGGAGGAAGTTTAGGTTGGATATAAGGAAGAAGTTCGTTACTGCAAGGGTGGTGAGGCACTGGAATGGGTTGCCCAGGGAAGTTGTGAATGCTCCATCCCTGGTGGTGTGCAAGACCAGGTTGGACAGAGCCTTGGGTGACATGGTCTAGGATGCAGTGTCCCTGCCCATGACAGAGGGTTGCAATTAGATCATCTTAAGGTCCTTTCCAACCCTAACCATTGTATGATTCTGTTATTTCCAAGAGCGTACCTTTTTCTTTATTCACTTTGCTACTATGCAGACCTGTCAGTGTCTGTGGACCAGATGGAATCTACAGAAGTGACATAATCTTTGTATCTCCTAATGATTCTGCCTCCCTCCCAGCCTCAGCAGAATATCTTCCTAGAGGTTCAATTACATTTGTGTAATGAAATATTACATAAATGATTGTGTGCAGATATTGTTGATGTGTTTGGTCATTTTTTTGTAGTAAGCTAGTAACAAAGGCACTTCCATTCAATTTGATAATCATTCTGAGTGTGTTTTTAGAGACTACTTGTCAGTACTGGATGTAGAAGTACCTTATGTTAATAGAAGCAGATGATCATTATTATGGTTCCACCGAATTTCTGGAGCTCCAGTTAATTCCAATTTAGCATTAGTTTTGTAAGTTTGACCTTCAGCTAGAATTTGGATGTTTTTCTTTGCAGATAACTTCTATCCCTCTTAGGCGATAGCAAACTCATAATTTTCTAAAAGACAGCAAAGAAAAACAACCTGGTAAGATGAATGCCACTAGTTTGTTTTTCCAGGTTCATTTGTAACTTACTGTCTAAACTCCTTATTTTCTCTTGAAGGACATGCCTAACATACAGTGATAAGAAAATTGTTGCGTATTGCTGTATGGTCCTGTTCACCTGCCTTAATTCAGAGAAGGTGAGAGAACTACTGGATCCTGGGAACTTGACTGTGGCTCTTCATGTCCTGAAAGTGTACAAAGAGCAGTTGGAGTCTGAGTGGTCGTACGTATCTTTTGATTTATTCCCCGCCCCCTCTGAATTAGGTGTTTTTCTAGTGTAAACCTCTGTATTAAAAAGTTAGAATTTGTGACACTACTAAATAGTAAATGAAAATCTACTCAGAAGTTAGTAATTTGGTACAGACGTAACTTTCATGATACTTTCACTGACCATTTTGATTGCTGCAAAATAAAGACTACATTTTTGTTGAGGATATAGACAGGAATTTTAAAATCGTGGGGTTTTTTGTTGTTGTTGAAACAGGATTCTAGAATCATAGAATGGTGCAAACTAATCTATACTCGTGTGCTGGTTTGTGTAGATTTTTGAAATGAAGTTAACACACAGTATAGTCTTACAGACTTCAGTTATTGGGTCATGGTAGGAAAACTTGTATGTCTGCTGCTTGTGAGTACTACATAAAACATGGATGGGTATCTTTGCTTTTAACAGATCAGTTGTCTAGTGCAATATGCAGTCATTTTTATACCAAGGCAGAGAAGATGTTTTATTTGTGAATATTGCACATTTCATTTTCATAGTGTTAAGAGCACTCTATCAGTGGTCTTACTCCATTGAGTTTGTATGTGTTTTGCTAGTGGCCGTTCTTTTAAATACTGTTGTCAGTTATGCATTTGAGAAACATTCTGCCTTGCATCAGCAAGGATACATATTCTGTTATTTTTTATATGATGCATTTCAAGAGGATAAAAAGGATAGTTTGTATTTTTTGTAGCATTCTTCTGAAGGTCATATTGAAATTGAAAATTGAATTAGGAAGATTTGTCGGGGTTTTACTAGTTATTTGGAAAGTCTCCAAACAAAATTAAGATGATCAAATGCAAAGCAACAGTCATTTAATAGTTTGCTTTTGCACTGTAAAATGACTTCAGAATTTGTTGGTGGGTGGGGTTTTTTTCATAACCAGGTCAGTTTGCCTAGGACATAAATAGTTTTCAGAAAGCCAAGTTTCAGGATCAGGCAAGCAAACTTCTGTTTCAGAAGTGACAAACTGAATCTTCAGTTTTGGCATCTGTCAGTGTAAATACATGTGAAAGATTGCTTTTCTGATAATTACCTTGATTATCCTTCATTTTCTTTATCTAGCAAAGATATGGTGAAATGTATTTTGAAAGAGATGAAAGCCAGGGGGAGCTGGAAGAGGTGGTCGTGGTGTTAAATTTATATTTTTAAAGGTAATTGCAGAATAAATGGAGCATCAAAATAAATGCCAAGGTATTAATTTCCCTGATCTTTCTAGCCTGAAGTGCATTCTGTTGATGTTGCTATGTGATGTCTTGCTTCCACTATGGATGTTTGATGTTGGTGGAAAATGGTCTCTATTCAGAGTAGTCTTGAAACTAAAAAGGGGCAAACTTCTATACAGGATATAGGACCGTGGTGAAGGAAAAGAGATGGGTAGAGAAGAATAATCTTAGTCCTGCTATAAGGCATTCTGCTATTGCAGAATGTTTGTCCTCTAATACTTGTCAGAACACTGAGTTCCTCATACAGGGAGTATATAAAAAAGCATTAGATTGTCATCCAGGCGTAAAGAAAACAATATGTTTGATTTTCTTTCATAGTATTAATCACTGGCTAGTTAAATCTCAAAGCTTATTATCAGTTTTCCCAACTGAAAGAAACACCAGTGACTTTGTAGCATAAGTTTCTTGGCACCTGGAACCAAATTCTAAACGGAAATCTTTCAATAATTTTGGCACTGTTTTCAAGTCAGCACTGGTAAAGCACGTTCACAAGTGCAAAATCTAAACTAAAAGGTGCATTGCAAAAGGTATTTGAATAGGTATTCAAACAGCATTTTCTTAAAAGTGAAAAAGATAATTCCTTGCTAGGAAGGGGCTGATTTTTCTGTTACTGTGTAGCTCTTGTACCCATTTGCCTCCAGTTTCTTGCCCTCGTTTTATTTGTTCTTCTAAAGCTGTATTTCTTATATCTTCCATCTCAAGAAACACATTCTGGAGAGTGTGTTTCTCCTTCTTGTTCAGTTTTTCTTATTGTGAGCCAATATTTGTCATAGCCAAGGCCAATTTAAATGGCAAAATATGTTCTTCATATTTACATCCTGAAAATGTATGATATTTATACATTAGAATTCGTGTAGTATATTTGGTCTACTTGGTGTGTAGGGGCAGGTAAGAAAGTAATATTTTCACATCCTTTCTTATTAAAAAAAACAAAACTGTTAGTACAAGAGGTTTATTTTTCATATTTTCAAAGGAAATCTGCTAGTGTGCACCATTACTTATGCAACAGTGATTTTAAAAAAGATATTTTTTTCTTGTTTTGGTTGTGATTTGGTTATGATTTTTTTGTTGTTATTATTTTCTCCCCTCTCCTAGTTAGCCATAGGTCAGTGTGTTACACTAATACATGTGTTTCGTGAGCTTGTACTGCATGGTGTATTTCTGTGGAGTTAAAGGTTTGGAGAAGCCTACAAAGTTAGTAGAACAATCAGTCTTGCGATATCTTTTTTATTTATTTTTAATTATCGAGGTTTTTTTCTTGTCTTGGCTTTCTGAGAGGTGAATGTGGATGGATGCAGTCATGTAATATAATGATGGTACCTTCTGTTAGTTGCTTGCTTTTCTTTTTCTGTTTGCTGAGCAGCACAAAGTAAGCTAGCCAGCTGTTGTGCTGACTTTTTTGTGTTCTGCCTACTCAAGCAGTTTTCTTTTCTGGTTCTCCAAATTTAAGGGAAAACTATATTGATGTCAGCCATGTTGCATCTATTTCCTGTAGAAAACTGTTGTGAACTTTTCACTGCTCTTGATTTACTAGTGTAACATGCTGCTCTGTCTTGTGATCAAACAGAGCAGGCCATGTCCAGAGGTGGCTCCCTAACACACACTTTGCTATGAACAGAAGGGGTGAACAGTAAACTAGATTTCTTACTTTGGTAGAAGTAATGTTACTTACTTTGGTTCTTGAAAGCTGAAGATTCTTGTCCTGAATGTAAAAACACTTTTTGGATAGCAAGAGGTGGAAACCTAAACTTTGTCCTTGGGTCAGCGTTAGTCCTGACATGTAGTAATACTTTAGGACAGCTTTGAAATTGTGTAGGTTTGCGTGTTCCTTATGCTGATGATAGAATGATATTCTAGTCATTAAAATAATATTCAATTTTATATTTAGTAATAATGTAATATTTTTCATTAGGGCCTTCTATTATTTTTTATATTGAATCAGTTGCAGTTTTCTGCAATTACATGTGTGAAAGACACAATCATTGCTGCATTGAGGGTATATTTGAACTCTTGTGTATTGCTGGTGTCCATTTTTATCATTGCATGTAATCTTCCTCATTGGAACAAGTTCTTGGTTCATTACTAAAGCATTTTTTATTTCCCCGCTCTGAAGAGCTACAGTACTTTCTGATACAGAAGAGCATGCATAAGGTACAGTCAGGTAAAATTGTGTTAACAAGATTTCTGTCCTTTTTCTTCTGTATTTGAAGCTAAGCTTTGGTTGCCAGTTTTGGCTGGACTGTAGAAAAAATATTTTGTCAGCAGTTCATTGAAAACTTGGAGCTGTACTTCAGCTCTCACTGAAGTACATACCACTAGGATTGCTGAAACGAATTTACATAGCCACGGTATTTGCAACAGAGCCAGTACTCTGTCGTAAAGATTTAGGTCCCTTGTGCTGCAGCTAAGTGCACAGCAACCGTTTTTAAGTGTCTGTTATGCCATTGTATGGCTGAGTTGAAATACCAGCTATTCTTCCCAGAAGTTATGCTCACTGCTGGACTCACAAATGACTGGAATTAAGATGTTCTTACTTTTAAAGTTAAAAAAATTATTTAATTCCTGCCTACCTTCTCGTCTCTCAGCTGGAGCTTCTAGTTTCATATTACACAATAAAAAGTAAATGCCATGTGTGTTTATTCCTCTTGGCTGGGCTTTCTTGCTGTCAAACACTGCTTTCAGGTATGGAAAATCTTTCTTTGAATAACCAGGTGACTTTTGGTTATAGGCAAAACTTTATTCAATATTTTATTCCCTTTTATTGTGCATTGAAATTTGTGACTTAATGTGCCTCTAAGTTTGTATCCAGTGAATTCCACAAATAAACACTTAGGATGCTGAAATTATTTTTGCAGTTGCTGCCATGAGCCATTAGGACGGAGAGAGGACATCCAGGACAAATATTTGGGTTTAAGTTCATTGGCAGAACTGTAGTCTCTCTCATGGGGTCCTCACTAGTCCATTAAGCTAGTACATGTTGGGTTTTCTACTCTTCACCATCACAGGAAGGCAAGCACATCTTTTAAAATCTTTTTTTGGCAATTTCTCCTCTCTGATCCTATATTTGTATTTAAAATCCAAGTCTCCAAGTTGGAAGAGTCCATAGGGAAAGTTCAGGAGGAAATTCTATCCAAGTGTAATGCCTTTGGCTTCTCCCTCCAGTCTTGCAGCAGTTTGTAGGGAGATTTTGTCAGAGGAAATCTGAGATTATTCTGAGCAGTTCCTTAGGGCTCCTTTTTTAGGAGCAGCTGTTGGCAGTGGACCTTCTGCAGTTCCTCTTTTGTCCGCCATAAACCCCTCTCCCAGTTAAAGAGAGCAGAGGAATCATCTTTAAAGGTTGACATAGCTTTCTGGAATTTTCCTCTAACATTCGCCTACTTCTCAAGTCATGAGGTCTTTGGTAGCAGACAAGGGCCTCCTGTCAGTGAAGATGGAATGTCTGAAATGTTGGCTATGCCTCCTGAGAGGAGTGGGTTATGGGAGTTAAGGCCTCAGTTCAGTGACTTCTGAATCTAATGAGTGATGGAAAGACAAGATGTATGCTTTCTAACAGATTATGAAACAGAGGAGGGCTATTTTGCATATCAGCGTAGTGAGATTGAGACTGTAAGTACTGATGCATTTTGAAAATGTGTTTGTAGATGGACAGCGTAACAAAAACTGCCTCAGAACCTGGAAGAAAGGAGGGTTACAGTGTTGTGATGCACACCCAAGCATGTCTTTGAGTGATACAGTTTTCATTAAGTCTTCTCTATTGTATGCTATGAGCTAAGAAATAGTTAATAAATTTAAGAAGGAAGTCAGTTCTAGAAGGAATGCCCTGGTCAGATTTTTTATCTAGTCCTTGTATGATCATACATGTTTATCCAGATCAGATGGTCTGAAAGCTAATTTCATTAAGCTCGTGGTTACTTGTAAGCATCAGAAATGCTTCTGTCTCTGAAATCTGTAAAGTTGCATTGCACAATGTAATTCGCACAATAAGTATTCTCTTGAACTGACCTCCTCATCTTTCTCTTTGTAGAAGCTTTATCCTGTAAACAGCTCCAAGATTTACTTTTTTTTTTTTTTATGTTGCTGCCTTTGCTATGTTTAATGCTAGATGCTGAGTGGCATTTTTAAATGATATTAATTAACATATATTAGAAGAGGTATTCTTAAACTGCTTCTAAACTTCTAGTTAACACAGCTCCTGAACTTGTTTCAGGCTAGCAATCTGGTAATAAAAACTAGTCTGCTGCTGCTGCTGCTGGTCTCACTCCCAAGAGCAGTGATCTGAGGAGGCAGATTGTGTAGCTCCAGCTGAGGTTCTTCAAAACATCGCTTGACTGGCTGTATACTCCTTTGTTTTGTAGCTTTTGACTAAAATCTTAGAGCAAGAAGAAACTGGGAGTTTCAAGACTGAAAGCTGTTGAAACTTACCTGTCTTGTCGTGGATGTTTTGATCTGTAGTTGGGCTTGTGAGGAGTGCCCAGAGCTTGCTGCTTTCAGAAAGTTTTAAGGAGTATGATGTTACAGGATATTCTTGAAAGTCTTTCCAAAGACACTGGCTGTGCAGAAACAAGTTTGTTTCCTTTCTTGGATATGATTCATGGCATACACTAATTAAATGATCCTATCTCCGTGATGGTTCTTTGCTGTGCGGTTGTCTTCTAGAAAATGTGTTGGTCTTTCCATCATACAGCTGTTCTCTAGGCTATTAGCTTCAGAATTAATATCCTCTAACTTTGGTGAAAAACTTTCATGCTGCTACAGGAATGCTGCATGAGTGACCATTCCTGTCCTGTCTTTAGTTCTGAGACCTTGTCCTTTACTATAGGCTTCTCCTTTCAGGTTTGGTTATGGTCTGTTGCTTCCATCTTGCTCTGCTTATGATCATGACTATTAATCGGTCTTTCTGCATTTTGCATCTTTTTGTTCTGCTTCCTTCACCCCTATGCTCCATCTTCTTTTCCATTCAAAGGGATGGGTGTGGTTTTCATGCACTTGTGGGACAATAAAGTTCTCTATCTTTCCAATATAGCTTTGTAATGGGTATGCTGATTTAATTCTTCTGAAGTGTTGATTCCCATGTTGTATGTGCAGTATGCTGAAAAGGCTTCCCAAGCACTGGCATTAATGAATTTATTTTTTTTTCCCCAGTAAAAGCTTTTCCTTAAAACATGCAGAGAGCTATGCCTTAGGCTCTGGAAAATTGTGGAGCCTTTGAAAAGTCATTTTTCTGCATTTCCCACACATCCACTCCCTTTTCGGTTGTATTAATCAACAGCAGAAAAGTGTGTCACACAGTTTAGAAGCTACTGTATTTAGTAGAGAAATTGGCACAGAATGCCACAGGATCTATTTTAGAATATTGAACCTGCAAACATATGTGTTTTGTAAAATAATTAGGAAAAAGTAGTACAAAATTACATTATAATTTATCCTAACCGAGACCAATGTGTATTCTAAACACTGTTTATTTAAGAAATATTTTGGTGGTTCCATTAGAGATGAGAGTATAGCTTGTGTCATCAGTTTTTCCAAGTGTGTGCATGGGGCAGTGTAGCTACTATGGAAAGGAAAAACAGGTTATATTTTTGATTCCTGAAGAGCAAGGAACAGAAATCCTCCATTTTAAAATAAGAGACGTCATACGCCTTTTGGCTTCCAAAAAAAGATATTAAGAGTGTGGTCAACTGTTTGGCATAGGAAGTAAGATTTTTCTGAACATCCACTTTCTCTTTTGGAAACCACAGCTCAATGATGACTGTAAAGATTAGGCTGTGGGGCTCCCCCTCCCCATTTTTTGCCTTTGGTTTTTTCTTCCTGGCTTATGGAAAATGGAAAGAAATGTGGACAGAAACTAGTGCTGCTATGGCAAGGAGTCTCGCCCATGGGCACAGATTTAAAAGCAAATATGGAACTCCTCAGTGGAGTGCGTGTTGCTTAATTGGGCATGTGGTGGAGAAAACAAAATATTACTTTTTTTTCCATTTTCTTCATTTTTCTTTTCCATTTTGTGCTGGCAACTCTGTCTCTTCACTCTGACAATTTAGGGTGTCCCCTGCCCCCTTCTTCTACCCTCCAGAAAGTAATTCTTATTTTTAATTCCAGGAAAATTGGAGTTACATTGTAGGTTCCAAGTTCAACTGTGGTTTTAAGTAGTACTGACAATTGGAAAAGTTTCCTTAATTGTAGAGATCTGAGTAGCTTCTACTTTCTCTTTGCAGTTGCAGTGTACTGGCACTGATTTCCTCAGTCTTTCAAAGCCCAGCCTTACATATTTATTTATCTTGTCACCTCTTTCTTCTTGTATATTTTATAGGTGGGGGGAAGCAGGAAATCATTTTCCTTTTCTTTTTCTTTTTTTTTTTTTTTTTTCCCCCTTGGTAGCTCTTCAAAAAACATATTTATCCCCACTTTGCACATAAATAAAAATAAGTCTCTTCTAGTGCCTTTCGAACTGAATGGGATTGTCTTCAGAATCAGTGAAATATTACAGGTAATCTGAATCCAGTTTTCTAGACCTGAGAGTTGAGTTGGTGGACAGTATCAGGGCCTGTAAGGAAGACGCATTCATTATGGGTAATGCCTTTTGAAGATGGAAGGATGTTCACTGTTTTGCTTGATTCAGCTCAGGAGAGAACTATTATGATGCTTGATACACCGGTTGAACATTAAATATGGAAAATTAAAATTAAATATGGAAAAAAATTATTAAATATGGAAAATGAACTTTAAATATGGAATTGTGTTTCCTTATTCTTTTGAGCGAGAAGTGCTAGTGTTCAAGTAGGGTGAATTTCCTAGTTTCTAGAGGTCTTTGTGACAACACGTATATTTCAGTTTTCACTAAATAGCTTTGTACTTGTAATTGTTTTTTAAACAGTTTTGATAAACTGCTTGCATTCTTGTGGAAGTACCAAAATATATCTGTTTCTGAAGTTTTGGCATCTTAAAGGGCTGTATGGCTTTGAAAGGTTAGGTATCTAAATTGTGGTGGG
>WYDI02025525.1:0-43146 GCA_009867235.2 Psittacus erithacus | reverse complement strand
AAGGGCTCACCAGCTCACCAGCTACAATTAATGATAAAACTACATTATTTCATTATTATGTTACAAATTGCCCAATTCGAGATACTGATTTGTGTGGGCGCGTTTGTGTTTCACAGTGTCTCCTGACTTCCATGTATTGCTTGTCAGAAATCTTAGGGCTAAACAAAATGGGCTAAGGAAAGCAAGACTATTGCTTCAATTCATTGTATGTGTTCTCCTTTCCATGAAGGGCGCACTGAAAAGCACAAGCATGCATAGCTAAAGGAAAAAGTATGTGGCTTTGAGAATAACATGTTAATGCTGCACTCAGAGTTTCAGTAACCACTGGGCCAAGGGGGTAGGCTGTTTTCTGGCTTTGATCTGCCCTTCTGCACAGCCGTCGCTTGTCACCCTCTGGATGAGTGACACCGCCCTTTTTGAACTCCACTCACTACATGAAGTGGCCAAAGAGCTGCTCAGATTTTCCATTGAGACCTTTTCCATTTGCCCCTGCTGGGAGAGGTGAAGTTTGTATCAGGGTTTGTAGATCATAAGGTGAAAGACATTTTCCTAAAGCAAAAGGAAAAATAGTCAGTGGTGTCGCCAAGCACTAAGTGGGCCACAGGGGAGATAGAAGTAAACCACCACTGAACTTCGTGCCTGCTGACTTATCTCCTCTCTCCAAAACAATCAGAACAGAGGGACGAAGCTCATCTTTGGTGGTCAGACATGTGGAGGACATCAGCAGCTCTGCTTAGCCTGATACCACACTTCCAGAAGTGCTGGTGAGCACAGGTCAGGGATCAAGACTGATGCCTGCACCAGACAAGGGTGGCTGGGGGTCATCTGCTAAGACCTGGTCCCTCGATGGGCATCCTCCGCCATCCATCCAGGTCCGCTCCCAGGGCTGCACAGCCTCCTGGGGAAAATCCATCTTTCCACTGAGCAGCTGAGTGCTGTAACTCCAGGATTTTGTTCCAGGAGGTTGTGCTTTTGTGTGCTGTCCGTCATCTGCCTGCCACCGACAAAGCTGTAACCCTGAGATGAAATGAGGCCCTGGTCTTGAGAAGGGCTAGTGCTTTTCCCATGCTGTGTGCTGCAGTTTCAAGCCACCAAAGAGGTGTTGAAGTGTCTTTTATGAATATCAATGTGAATTTCGCAAGAGTGATTTAAATATAGCTGCCTGCTTTCCTGGGAGACCCGGTAGCTGTATTCTCACTGCAGCAAAAGCTGCACCATATGCCCAGCATTCGCAGCCATTTCCCAGAGACCACCTGGGACTTGTTGTTCTGCATTTGGCTTGTACAGGGCTCCAAAATAAAGGCTTGCTGCTGGGAAAAGGTGGAGGGGCAGGCTGCAGCTGATGTCTTCAACATGTTCAGATGTGCTGCTCAGGTGCGTTTCTGCAGCATTGCGTGCTATGAAAGCTGGACATGGCTCGGAGCAACCTGATCTAATGTGGGAGTCAGCCCAGCTTTCAGCAGGGGCTGCACCTCCAGAGGTCCCTCACAACCTAAATTATCCTGTGACTCAGTGGGAAACTCAGGTGAGGATATGTTCCTCATATGGCAGATGAATAGTAAGGAAATCTGAACTCCTAGGGCACTTGGGTAATTTTCTTTTTTCCTGTTGTTTTCTATGACTGTCTCTGAGCATGGATCATCTCTCATTCCGCATACACAGCTTGCCTCCAGTGTAGTTTGAACCTTACTGCACTGCAAGTGAAAATCCTCTATTTCCCCCCTTTTTTTAAAGCAAAGTGATTAAAATGCAGTTGGGCCTGTGCCCAGGTAAAGCACAAGAAAGTCAGGCAGCCATTCTTTCCTCGTGTTAAGTATGTAAAACTTTGCAAGCGAATAAGACCTTTTCTGGTTGGGGTAAGCAAATACGTTTCAGACGTGGGGAGTGTCCAATTCTGAGCGATCATTAAGTGATTGTTTATTTCACCAAGGCATAAATTACTGTGCCTTCAGGACAAAGCTAATAGAAAAATGGTAATTAGTGCTAGGCAGAAATTTTCCAGTGGAACATTTTTCTGTCAGAAGCTCTCTGGATTAGCCAAAGTTGAAATGTTCCAGAAGAACATGTTGGTGTTACTGACTCTCCAGTACCACACGGTGGACTGAGATGGGGAGGGGTGAAAGTAAGTAAGAAAAGAGGGGATCATAGAGTCATAGAATCTGGAATAGTTAGGGTTGGAAAGAACCTTAAGATCATCCAGTTCCAACCCCCTGTCATGGGCAGGGACACCTAACACTAGACCAAGTCACCCAGGGCTCTGTCCAACCTGGCATCCACAAAAATTCTCCTGCTGATGTCCTACATAGTTAGAAGTCAGGGAGCCTGCCTTGTATCCCCAGCTCTCTTCCACTGGACACCAGCCTCAGAGCGTGCATGCAAAATGGCATACCGACATTTCTTAATGAGATGCTTCAGTCAGCCAAACCGGAGCTTCCCCTTGGCTTCCAAAAAAGAAGACATGAATTTTGTCCTGGAATTTTTTCTGGAAGGAAAGGAGGTCTGATGCTCACTGTATTCATATGGATTCTGGTTTCTACAGGAGTAGCTTCTCCACCTGTCATGTAACATCCACATGTGGCTCTTTTTTTGCATCTCACATTTTCTTGCCTTCTGACAGAGCTGCCTCTGAGGCTGAAGAGATAAGGATTACAGCAGCCTGTGATATTCCTAAATTCAGGAACAGCCACATGGGCTCCAATTTGCATGTAACTCATGAGACACTTGAGGGCCAGACTGGAACTGGAAAGCCCACAAGCACTGGGCTCCTGTAGTGGTGACTGGAAGAGTTTGCAGATAGCAGCTTACTCTGGACCTGCACTGCAGAACTTGAGCACACACAGTCAGCAGCATGCTTAGATGGTGCATTCATCACCGCGTGTTTGCTCCCGGCTCTGTTTGTGCCTGTTCACTCCTTTGCTCTATTCCTGCAATTTGGACTTCTACATTTCCCTCCTGAAAAGAACACCCCTGAAGCCAAGCACCCATGGAGGTACTGGATATGACCCTTCCCTTAGCTAGTACCACCTCTTCTGCAAAGGGCTGGCATAACACGGCTCTAATGCTGATCAGAATACTGCAGTAACCAGGACTAAGGATACCCTGAATTGCCAAGCATTAATATTTGATGCATTTCAATATTTAAAGAGCTTGATAAGATAATTTAAGAAACACTGTCACTTTCTAAATTATTTGTAGACGATTTATAACGGAGTAAATCCACTTGGAATGAGCAATATTTTGGCTTGGGTAGTCTGTGGCTCAGACAGCTGCCTACATTTATTTAAAAACACCAGAGAGGTGACAATTCTGAAATTCTCTGCTAGAAACCTCAGGTCTCAACAGGCCAGATTCCCAGCCAGCAGGAGCAAGTGGAGGATCCAGGCTGTGTCCTAACACTGGTTGCAATTTTGTTCAAAGAAAAGTTTCGCCTTTGGAAATAAAATGAAAGACACAGAGGGTTTCCCTGAAAGTTTTGTTTTCAGTGAAAATATTTGGGTTGTCATATAAAAGTCAGCAACCACAGCTGGAACAAAAGTAGCTTCTGGTTGCCAAGAGAGAAGAGAAAACCCTGCTGCCTTTTCTTCCTTGATTTATTTGTTTTCCTGGAAACAGCCTGAGTGGCTGCAGCAGTTTGCACCTGATCAGGATCAGGCCCAATGCTGATAGCACAGTCGCTTGATAAAAGCTATATGCGTCTACACAGACTTCGCTATGGCAGTCATGTTTGTGATACGTATCACATAGCTGCTGTGTCTGAAGCAGAGGGCAGGGAGGTGACGGCACAATTCATGCAACGTTAAAATGAGCTGCTTTATGTAACACAATATGCTTCAAACGTACCCAAAGCACCACGGAAACTATGCAAGGGAAGCCAAGAAACCTCTGTACAATAGCACAAACACAGCCTGTAAAGGACAGCACATTCAGTTACCAGTGAGGGAACATTCTGCATCAAACATCCCCTTTGTTTCTGATTTTCCCTTTCTGATCATCAGTGGAGATCTCCAAACATGCCGTCAAAAGTTGAGGCTTGGAGAAAAAATTCATATGCACAGTGAATCCTGGAAAATAGGAGGTGCTGGTTTTACAGTGCATAGGAATTTTCTCCAGCCACCCCTCGATGGCTCAGACAGAAACACCACACTTCCGTTTCTTCTGTAACCACCACTGGGCTCTAAGCCACTTCTTCACCTCCTTTGTCTCTGATGCTCCTGTTTGCTGCCCAGACATCGCCCTCTTCTCTCAAATTTGTGAGTCCAGGCAGTTAAAAATAATCATTTTTAACCTGTATTTGATATGAAAGGGTAAAGCAGAAAGTTCTCTCTCGTATGGTTCTTCCTGCTACATTGCTAGCTTAGTCCAACTCACTGCCTCTGCCTACAAACCATGCCTTGTGTATAGCCTCCGGTCTTTGTCAGTCCTGCAGTCCAGTTGCTTTATACAGCCAGTGCACAAGAGCAGTGCAGGGAGCAGGAGGGGATTACCTTGTGATGGTGCTGAGCGTTTCCTACAAAGAGCAACCCATTGCTCCACAGAAGCCTGGGCCTGGTGCATTTTCAACTGGAAGCTTGGTTTACAAGTAGAAGCTGTGTATCTCATTTTGCCTTTCTTTGTTCTGGTTCGTTCCTGTGAGAAACAGAACTTTTTTCCGCTGTTGTGTCTCCTTGGATTTAGGAGGCAAATTCTATCTGTTACTGGAGGCATGCAGGGACTTATAACAGAAAGATCCTACTCTGCTGGGTTCCTAGGTACAGCTATAAAACAGCTGGGGAGAGCAGTTCTTTTTCTTCACCAGTGAAGCAGGTGGCATATGCAACAACTACTATGGCAAAAAGGAAATCATGTCCATAAAACATGAGCAAACATGACAGAAGTGTAGCAACACAACAGCTGAAGGTTTCAAAATGTTCACAGTCTTATGCTGGACAAAGGGAAGAGGGAGGCAGAAAGAATGGAGTTGCATGCTTCCAATCACAGCAAACCACTTAGGAGCAGGCATCCAAGGGCAGGTTTTGCTCAGCTAGTGATCTCAGCCATGAAGTCACTGCCAGACATTCTGCAGCCAGAGGGGATTTTGGAGACCTGAATGATTGAATATTGCGCTTCAGAGATTTCTCTACTCTACACTTTGCTTATGGCCTGTTGATAAGCCTTTTTCCTGAACAGACGGGACATCCCATCTGTTGGTTTCTTTCTCTGCCACGAAACTATGACCAGATCCACCACTGTGGAGCTGCTAGGAAAAAAAGGATGCTATATCTGAAGAAAACTTGGATACAGAATTCCATCTGAAGGTGTTCATCCTCCTGGGAATCTCAGAGAACATTTTTAGCCCTCTAGGATTAGGAAGGAGTTTTCCATCCTGTGGAAGGAAAAATGTGGCTCAGGGTCTCTCTTGCTTCTGTAGTCATGTCGAGGCGATGGATTCTGATAACTTTTCTCCAGGGTGTTTTTGTTTCTGTTCATCAGCTTGTTGGTGTGCTAACATTAATCAGCAGTTCTGTGGAAACAGTGCTTTTGGAGATGAACATTGTAATCAGGATGAAGAGACACTGATGAGTATTGATAAAATTAAAGAGTCTAAATTCAGCAAAATTGCTTGCACTGGGAAAGCGCATTTCATCCATAGCTGCCGTTACCCACTAGCTCCATGCTAGCTTGACAAAGCCAGGCATGCCCACAGTCAGAGGGGGTGGCACCTCTGGGGAAGCCCCAGCAAAGATGTTCCTCACACCTTACATTTTCCCAGTGGTAACTTCATGAGTGTGTCAGTGGTCTCCCTCTTATGCTGTCGTACTGATAGACACTTGCAGCAAATAGTTTTGGCTCCCAGAGGGAAGATAGTCCAGAAGTAGAAAACCTGGTCCATGTTTGTGCTGGAAGAGCTGGTGGCTGCCCACTGGCTGCTGCAGCGCCCCTCATTCCTGCTTATTGAAGAGATTTGGGGTTTCTTCCTGGTATTGTCAACTTTGCATGGTCCATAGATGTACAGGGCTCTCTGTGACAATGTCCCATCTGCATGGTAGAGGGACAAGTCTCAAGGTGATACCTTGAAATGCCCTTGAGATGCCATGTACAGGTACTCCATTGACCTTGTTATCTGATCCCTTGCCACCACCAGAAACAAATGCTATTAACTCTTTAGTGGAGGAAAGCCTTTGCCTGTGGCCACTTGAGCCCTTCTTCCATTACTAATAGCTTCTCACACAGTGCCTGCCCTCTCTGTTCATGGTGCCCAGTGTTTCTCAGCTCAGCTAAGTATGATAGTCTCGCTATAGAAAAGTGCCCATGTTGAACATGCTACATGATCCTGCTCCTCATCCCCTTGAACTCTCTGTCCTACTCACTGCTCTGCTGACTCTTCATCACAGATTCCAACACCTTCATGCCCCTCTCCTGAAGGGAATGGGTAGTGGGGGACTCCCTCCCAGCTTTATTGATCTACCTTTTACCTCAGTTAAAATGAATATCCCAGCTGGTTGTGCTGGTGACTTGCAGCACGCCACTGACGCAATGAAGCCATGCATGCGTTTGAAGGCAAAGGGCAAAACTGAAATCCCCTAGTAATGCTTTCCTTATTGAGGCTGCAAAGGTCTCCCAGTAGAAAAGGTTGTCTCTGTTTTCCCTCTGGCAACTCTGTGCTTCAGGGTCTGATCTTTCCAGGGTGCGTGTAAGCTTTGCTGGAGGCAGCAGCTACAGCTATAGCAATTGGAAAAGGGCATCTCTTTGCACCCTCCAGTTGCAATAGCACAAACTGGAACAGATAAATATTCAGACCCAGAGAGTGATGCAAGGGTGTAATGTCAGTGTTAGCATGACTAGAATCGGGTAATTTGTGCATGAACATGACTAAATATTAAAGGAAGATACCTATTTGCCCATAAACCTGTCAAGGGTGAAGCATTTCAGAAGTATTTCATGGCCTATAAAACTGAAACACAAAGCTTAAAAGTATCGCTTCCCACTGAAAAGCATGGCATGGCTCACACTGCCTGTGCTGGGACCATAAAACTGCAAGTGCGCTGCTCTGGGGCATCAGAAGCCTCTGTTTTCCATTCTCTGCTCAGGGGAAGTGAGAGTTGCTTCAGCTTCCATCAGTGGTTTCCTGCTTTACCACCTCTCTGTAAAAAGTGAGGAAAGCAGAGGAAAAAACAGAATTTCTTACTGCTGGGTATTCCTGCTTATACTTCACACATTGTCACTTAATATTGTTATTGCAGTTCATACAACACAGGGCATATTTAATATGCAATTAATATAATTGCTAGGGAATCATTAATAATTTCCTGCATGTTCTCAGGGGCCTGAAAGCAAGGCCCAGGCTGGCAAAGCAGCAGTCCTACACAGCATGTCTGATCAACGATTATGTTTTCCCCTTCCTCAAGACTCTGCCCAAAATGTTTGCTTCACTCTCAGTTGGAGGGCAGAAAGGGGAAGAAGGGAGAGTATTTTGCCTGCTGTTTTCTTTTGCACTGTCAGAAACATGCTCCAGCCACCTCGTTTTTTGTGAGTTGATTAAATGGTGGTCCCTGGGCCCTCAGAAGTGAAAAACCTGCCTGGCTCTGGGTGAAGAAGTGGCTCCTCCACTCATCATGAACTATGCATTTGTGGGTGGGAAGATGATGCTCTAGGGAGGACATTCAGGAGCATTTCAGGCATCACAGACAATTCTTATCTTCTCACTCTTGCTAATCAGTAGTGAAAACCAGAAGACTCTACCCATGTGAGGCACAGCACTGTCCTTCACCATGTTAGCACTGCCCCCAACATCCTCACTCTTTTCTCAAGCCATGAAAAAGAGGATGATGACAGCAGCCAGAGGAAAATAAGAAGATATACTAAAAAAACACTTTTTCCCAATGGGGGTGGTCAAACAATGGGCATGGAAGCCCAAAGAAGCTGTAGGATCTCCATGCTTGGAACCACTCAAGCCTCAGCTGGACATGGCCCTGAGCAACTTCATCCAAGCCTGACCACAGTCGCTTCCCACCTCAATTATTCTGTAATTCTCTGTATTTACAAGTTCCAAAGGTGTGACAGAGAAATCTTCCTGGAATTGTTGACTGTCACTTACCCACCAGCAGGCACAAAGCTGAGCGCTTCCGTCCTGGGAGAGGGCTGTCTCCGGGTTTGTCCCCATGACAGAAACCTTTAATCTTTGCACAGTATTTTGTCTTCTGCTAGTTTAATATTCAGGATTGGAAGGCAGTGAAGACAGAGACTGATGACTTGATACTTTAGCAGTGATTACTATGAATTCATTCATTTAAACTAATTTGAAATTTATTTTCCTTGCTTTTGAAGGCTGCCTTTGGATAGTTCAATAACGTTTATTCCAGTGACTGCAAAAATAAATATCTGTCAGCTCTAGTTTAGCAATGTCTCATCTGTATGGATGTTTTCTGATATGTAATAATAAATACATGCTTGTTAGGAATACGTGATCTATAAATCAAAATTTCCAAGGTCTTCAATTAATCTTTGTGTGTGGTGTAAGGAAGATTGCTTTCACCCTGTCACAAGCAATTCCTGCTCTGGGATCTAATAGCAATGATTGGCACTAAGGTCACAAAACAGTTTCTATTCAATCCCTTTTGTTTTCATTTCCTTGTAACTTTCTGAGGCATTCGCTTCTGGAGCTAGAATTTTCCATGCTGAGCCTCTGCCTGACCAGGACTTTAGGCAGCTGTATACTGGGAGGGAGAGTGCAGAGGGCAGTAAGAGGCATTGTTTTCCCCTTCCTCCTGTGGCAAGCATAGCGGGATAACATTTGCAAAGTGGCATGGAAGTCCTCCTTCTCTCTAAAGAGATGGATACAATCTACAAGTGGAAGGACCTGGCTGAGGCAGGCTTAGAAGCACACAAAAAATATTGTTTCAAGCATGAACTCAAAGGAGTTGCATCTGAAGTGGTTTGGTACAGCCCCAGACCAAGACTCCAATCCTTGCACAGGCAATGCCTGCTCTCATTTGTGAGTTGCTCCACTCCCCAGACATCATCCCCAGGATGGGGATGGAGCAGGAGGCTGAGACATCTGCAGGACAACCTAACAGTCTGAGAAAAATGCCTGGATCTCCCTGAAACTATCAGGTTTTCTGTTTCAGTTTTACTATAGACCATGAGATTACATGCACTGTTCACAGAGCTCAAGAAACCTTTTAATTGGGGCTCTTGGAGCAATGAGCTTCCTGGAAGGAAGAAGCATTGTCTTTAGACCTGTCACTCCTGCTAGGCTGTCTACATGTTATGATGGATGGGACAGAGATGTGAAGGAAAGACAAGGTCCTTTCCAAAGCTGTCTTTGCTTGGTGCCACAGAACGTGGTTTGTCTACTGTGCGGCAAAAGAATGTGGGGGGATCTTGCGCTGCAAATGTAGGTGCTGACATCTCGCAAAAGGAGGAAACAGGCATACATCTTGCTGTATGCAAGTCTGCCTGTGCATATAGATTAGAGCGGCAGCTTGGAGGTTTATTCAGATGAGCTTTTATTCTAGCACCCTAAGCTCCCTTCCCCTGGGTATGTTGTTTTCGCTAATGAAGGTGATGCTAATTAACAAAAGCTCTTTGTAAAAGTTAGCACTTGGTTTAGAAATGGCCCACCACACTTCCCAGGAGCATTCATTTCCTCAGAACTGTTTTAGATTTCTCTTTCTCTTCTAACCTTGTTATTGTGCTGTGCTCTGAAAAAGCCTGGTGCAGCCTGGAAAAACCTGGCTGGCAGAAAGGGCATCTTTGCTGATACCCACGCTCTCTGCTGACAAAGCAATTGCAGTTTGATGTTTGTCTTCCTCTCTGTCCACTCCCCACAATTATCACTGGTTAACAGTGCTGCTGTGCCACGGCCTTCTTGGTGTCATCTCCTGACTTGGAAGAGATTAAATAGCACAAGCAGCTGAGGATGCATGGATGTGTGCCAAAGAGGGAAACCGGAAAGAATTACAGTTTATTAAGTACAGTGACACACTGAGGTCTGTCTAGAAAAGCTGGAACAGCAGGCTTTTAGATAACTTCAGTCATTTTAAGGTCACCTTCTAGCAGAGTTTAGTAGCCTGTTGTAATTCTTGATGGCCTGTAGAGTGGCGGCTATTGGCTGCTCTATTGTATATCTTCAGGTGTTGAACTCACGGATATGCTGGTGGGAAGGTATTTATGGTGTCTCTAGTCCGATGGGTGCCTTACTGAGGAGTTTGACCACATATAAAAAGTGCATGCGATTCCTGAGTCTATCCATTTCTAGAATTCATGGCTACATTTGCAGTCCAAGAACTGAAACAAATCTAGTTGCAGTCCATTGTAACATGCATCCTATGACCAGCCATCTCTTAGGGACACCTCCTGATTCAGTGCCATGTAGGCAGACTGGGTTAGAGGGTAGGTACCAAAAATCTGTCAGTGCTGCCCATCATGTTTATGACGATGCATTAGTCCTTCTGGAACCCTGAGTGACCACATAGCATGCTTTCTTCTGCAGCATTAGATTTGCCAGTTTAGATGAGAAGATGTATCTTCACGCGTGGATTTAGCAAGACAATAAAAAATCTACATAAAACCCTACAATTTTTGCAATGGAATTATGCTTTTAGCTAAACTCTAGCCTTAGTTTAAAGTGTAGCAAGGTCTTCTGGGTTAAACTTGTCTTTTCAAGCCCATATAGTTATTCTTAGTCATCTAAGCTCTTAAGGTTGCCAGAAGTGTAAAGATTCTGGTTTAAAAACATCCAAGCAATTTTATGCCTGTGCTACCAGTGTATCTGGAAGCAGTGACAGGTTCTTAATAATTCCAACTCTGCTGAAGAGCTAAACTGCAGTGTGATCCTGCTAAAGCTTCCTATCAGCCTGGAAATGAGTCAACTGGTGCTATGACAAGCATGGGAGCAGCCGGTGTGCTGTTGGCGTCAGCAGGAGTGTCTCTACAGAATGAACATATGTTCTCCAGTGCAGTCACTTCATTCACTGTTCCCCTGTTAACTTTTATGGTATGATGTTTTTTTCCATCTTAATTAAGAACTTTGACTTTCTGAGATGTTTTTATATTTCCCCTTATCTGTAGGGGTGGGGAAGTGCAGATGCTGGGAGGCAGAAGCTCTCATTGATGAAACTAATGAGACTTTTCTTGTCCTACCTAAGAAGAAAATTGGAATAAAGACACTAGTAACTTGAGTGGTGTTCTGAAAGATCTTTATGATTGGCAGGTTGCTAAATTTGCAATCCTGCTGTCTGGTAAAAAGGGAGGAAAATTAGATGGAGTTACATTAGATTGGTGAATAAATCTCTAAAGACTACAAAGTCCTTGGTTTAGCTCAGAAATGTTCTGCAGACTTGGTGGTGGTGTTGCAGGGGACTGGATCTACTAGGCACATACATTAATAAGAAATTATTACAAAGAACAGAATTAGTGGGGACATGGTAATAAGAAATGTAGTTGTAATGGAGCTAGAAGGAAAACGTATTAATAAATGTTTTAAAGGGTAGAGAAGGAGCAAAAGCTTATTTTCGCCATGGGTAGAGCTTGCCTATGGAATCTCCTGTGTGTCTTGGAAAGGGATCTAGAAGGTGGCCAAGCTTGCTGCTGATGCAGACCTGCTCTGGATGGTCCAAACTGACTGAGGATCTGCAGAATGATCTTGCAAATAAAATTCACTTTATTTAACTGCAAAATGATGTCTGTGCGTGGGGGGGAGCCTTCAATATGCTTATGTGCTCTTTGTCTCTAAATTATCATGTACCATTTACAAAGAAGATCTGGGGATTTGTGAGACATTTTGTGAAGCACTCTGAAAACATCAATTCACAGCTCATCATGGTCAAAAAGGCAAATGGAACATGAGTAATTATTGCAAAGACGTCCAGAGAACAGACAACATTGTTAGCTTGCTGTATAAACCCCACATGTGCCTCCAACTTGCACATGGCATGAAGATTTGTGCACTCTGTCTCAGAGAATATTATAGGAGCAATAAAGGAACAGGAATCGGGGATCTGGGAACCAAGGTATGCATGAATGCTCTTTAAGAAGAGTTTAAATATGACTAAGAAAGAAAACAACTGAAAGGTTATGATGAAGCCTTCTATGCTCATAAATTAGAGTGAGAGCAGAGAAACAGCAGATGCTGCTTCTCATAACTTAAAAATACTCAAATAATGTTTCAGAAAAGCAGTATTAAAACAGACCGAAGGAAGGATCCCCTTGCATGGATCCTTTGTTGCATAGCAAAACTGTGGAGCTCCCTGCCATAAGATGCTGAGCAGATTAAAAGTCTAAATGAGAGAAAACTCTAAAAAGATAAAACAGAAAACTCTTCCAGAGCTGATCTGTCACAGGTTTTTAAACAAAATGATAACTACTATGGCCTACACTGTGGGCTAAGATGCTGGGCAAATATAGCAAGGCAGAGGTGTTTGTGTGGTGTTTCCCCTAGAATTTGTTCCTTACAGCATATGATCACACAAAATGCAAACAGATGTCTAACGACTATGTCTTGTCTGTATACCTCCTGAAAAAGTAACTTTTATCCCTGTGGATTTTCCTTCCTGCCATTGAGACTTCAGTCTCAGAGAGGGGCTGTCTCACTATATGAATTTGCAGAAATAAGCATGGTGGAGCCCTTTCTTGGTTTGGCTCTCCCTTTTAATTCTTCCAAGGGCAAGTGACAGTCAGATATTTGTAGTATATTTGAGCAAATAAAGTCTGTTTTGTTCTACATAATCTCGAGAGCCCATGTACAAGGTGTCACAGTCTGCATTTTCCACTTGCCTCCGAATGACTTGGAACAAGAATGTGAAATGTGATTTAACAGTTTCAGTGCTTGTCCTCAAAAGTGGTGGCATTTTGGTGGCGTAGGATCCCATCACGTGTATTTTCTCCTGAGCCTGAGTATCTTCCAGAGTGAAAGCACTTTGCACATTGTGAGTTACTCTAGCAGTGATTGCTTTCACTGCTAGAGTGGAAGTGTGAAAATTGCTTTTTATTTCTACCACTTGCTAATCCTGTTTTGGCTGGTGCAGCCCCTGCAAAAAGCTCTTTCCATGGGATGTGTTACTCAGAAATGATCCGTACTATTGCTGAGATTCAGGAAATGCTTTGATCTGTTTTACAAGGGGCTTCACTTACAAAGCAAACCTGGTGCGCATTTGCTGTCTGCCAGTCTAGTGGAAAGGAGTAAAAACTTAGCTCTTTTATTTTTACCCTTTTCCCTGACATGAGCAATTTTGCCTCTTGTATATCTACTAGTCTTCAACCTAGAGAAGTTTTAGAAGTTGTTATGTTTTGGTGCAAGCTAAACTCCCATAGCTCAGCATCAGGTGAATACATTTGTGATGCCTCCCAGACTGCCCCTGTTCTTCATGGTGGGTGGCAGATGAGCCAGGAGTGTGTACAGAGATTGAAAAAGTTATTTGACTGTTTAAAGAGGATATTGGGAGAAGGATGGAGCTGGTTGGTGAGCTCAGAAATGAACCACATAGGAGCTGCTCCATCAATTCAGTGTCCAGCACTAGCTGCTTCAGAAGGAATGTTGAGCTTGCAGCTGTGGACTCCAGCATCTTCCCCAGTCTGGGAGAAGCCAAGTTTGGGGGAGGGCTTTCAAAAAATAGCTCTTCAAAAAACACAGCTGTGTACCCCTGAGAGAAGCAATTGCCCTTTTAATCCTTTGGATGGGCAGCAGTTAAAATCAGATTTCTTAGTGTTTTCTGCTATAAGGCTGTTCCTGACTTTGTGGTTTAAAGAATTTGGTCTCGGTTTCTCCTATCATGTTGTGGATGTGTGACCATATTCACCCATCTCAGTGTAGCATAGCATTGCTCTGTCAGGGAGGGGGTTCAGCCCTTTTTCTGGAACAAGACAGATAGTGGAGGTGGGTTGTCCATGCTTGGCCTGGCAATCCGCTGCTCTTCATAATGCAGGCAGGGCAGTTTAGCAGGTCTGCTACCGTCAATAGTCACCCACCCCATGCCTGTAGACCTCTGCCCCGTTCCTGTCTCCCATAAACAGGGCTGCTGGAAAGGCAGTAAGCCTGGGTCCCAGGATGTGGAAGGAAGTCCCAGGGACAACAGAAGATGTAAGGCCTTGGTTCTCTGAGAAACAGGAAAAGCAGGACCGTTAGGGGTAAGCCAGCTGGTGCACTGGGTCTTTATTTACTGTCCCCTTTCCTCCTATGCGCTGTGTACTGAATACTGAGAAACAAATCCATAACTAAGATAGATACTGCAGTGGTTAGTTAGGATGGTAGGTAAAACATCTTGTAAGTGAACATGAGCATGGGCATTGGTGGCAGGGATAACAAAGTCCTGGCAGACCCGAAAAGGAGAAACAGTTTATACTGCACAAGGTAGGGAGAGAGATGGGGGTAGGATGTGAAAGGATGGGGAGAGGATTTTGGGTGGTAAGCAAAGAAAAAGTCTGACTTTGAGGTGAAGAGAGAGAGCTGGGAAAAGGGCATACGAGTAGAGGAGAAGACTGGATTACCCAAGCTAGCTGGGAGGAAGGCTTGAGAAAAGAGACTGAAAGAAGAAGGTACCACAGATGGAGATCAAGTAAGGGGAGAAAAGCCTTGTAGAGGTGAGGGTAGGGGAGCCTGCACCACTTCAAATGTGGTTTTTTCTCCCTGAAAACTTGAAAAGGAATCCCTGTTTCATTCTCTGGGGCCAAATCCCTATTATAGCTTCTATTCAGTAAAAAGGGAATAATATAACTTTGGTTAATAGTGGTGTGGTGAAAACAGATGCATTTGTGTGGTGAAGGACAAGCACTAGAACTGGGAAAAATAAGCAAAGTTGCCTGCAAAGTAGGCATTGCGCTGTGTGATAAGTAGCATCCAAAATTGTGGATGATGCAGAATGCTGAATTTTAAACTAGAAGAGAGACCTTCATCCATCTTGTCTACAAGGTAAAAATCCTGTGGATAAAATAAACATTTTACTTAAAAACCAAACCAAACCATCTAATACACACAGGAGGTAGTGACTGAGGGATGGACAGACTTGCAGATTCATTTCTGGGGCCTTTCTTTGCTGTGCCCTGAACTGGGTAGATGCCAAGGTCATAGGGCCTCATCCCATAAGCTGTGTTAGAAACTTAACTTAAAATATGCCTTGGATATATGAAAGATATAAAAACCACTTTTAGAATGCCTAAATATCTCTTATCTTCATGATATAGTAATTTATTATCAAGTCCTGTGCCTGGAGGTAGGAGAACAAATTTGCTGTTTCTGCTTTTCTGTTGATAGACTGATTTCTGTTTGGTATCTGATCTATATGGCTTATGGTTTTTCCTTCCTTATTACTTTTCCTATTACTACCTTTTCCATATTAATAACATCCTTGATTTTCTGACTTTTATTTCTTAGGAGAGCTGTCAATTCCTTTTACCTTCATCTGTGAACGAGTCTGGCAAACAGGTTTAGGCACTGGGTTAGCCAGCCCTCCAGAACAGGGAGATGAGCCCAGGTCAGGAAATGGCCAAGGCAGGACCAAAGCATGATGCTGAGTGGTAGATAGAAAAAAGACTTTAAATGAGAGTCCAGTGTCACTAGCATGAAGGAAAGGATTCCTCAGTTCCCCTTTGGAATTAACAGATGAAATGTACCCAAGGGCAAAGGCAATTACTGCCAGACACATTTGGATTTTAGACCACTCATACTTTGTTAATGGTCTAGGCTCTTTCTAGCACTGAATTGTGAAATCTTTGCAGGCAATTCTAATTGAGTTTCTTTAAAGTACAGCAATTATGGTGATTGATATGGACATATCTGATCTTGAAAGAGCAATAATGAGACAATATAGCTCAATACTAAAGAAAATGCGTTTCAAAAATCAATTTTTGAAATTATGATTGCGTTAAAAATCATGCAGGTGTGTGTCTTTGTGCCTGGCTCTCTCATTCTTACCTGGCTTTTGCTTTGAAAAACTTATAGCAGTGACCTCAAATACACTGATGCAGATTATTACTCTCTCAGAAGGCTGTACTGTGACAGATGTGCTTACCTGCTTACACCAAAGGCTGGAAGTTTAAGTATGTTTTGCTGTCTAACAAAATATACTTTTTTATATCTTTTTTAGAGGGAGTGAAAATGCTCTGGAAAATGTTTAGCAGTATCAAGAGGAAAATGTGAACCCCTAACGGGAACACAGATAAGAACTTCTCACTAAAAACTTGTGTGAGCAAAAGAGTACAAAGCAAATACTTTACAGAAAAGCAAAATGGGCAGAGTTAGGCTGAACTGTGGGTCTGACCCAGCAATCGAGTTTGCAAACACGTGTTCTGAGTGGCACTATACGCAACCAGTGCAGAAGAGAAATATGTAACCAGTTCTTTGTGAGGAGGGAGCTGATCTGTAGCAATTTTCTCATTTATCACCAGCTTCTTATCAAGCCTCACTAGCTCTGAAAGTTTGCAAACCTCAGAGTGCTTCTGCTCCTGTGCTGAGCTACATGGGGAGCGTGATGCTTTTTACTGGTATTTGCGCATGATGAAATCATCCTCACAGGCTCAGTGAAAATGTCAAGCTCTTGCCTTCCTTCTCCTGGAGTTTCTGACAGCTCCTGCTGTACAGGCTGCACTCCCCTCTGCTGGAGGGAAGCTTGGTGCTCGGTGGGCGAGGTGCCTTGGGTTGCTTTGGAAGGCAGAAACCCTGCTCTTTCTTCAATCACGGAGATTTTCATTCCACTGACTGGAGAAAGGCTCCATGTGATGCTGTGTCCTGTCCCTGGCAATGCACGTGCACAGTATTTTGCTGGCGTGGATTTCTTACTCTTGTCACTGTAAGATTTTTCTCTCTCAAACACTATATTTAACTTGCTGTTTTGCCAGGCTGCTGTCTCTGAACAACAAGCACACGTCTTTAGTGATCTAGCTGCAGTATTTCCCAGATCTATGCACTTTGGTAACCTGACTGGATTTTTCTTGCTAGTATGTATTATTATACCTTTATCCAAACCATGGAAAGAAGATTTCATACAATTTCCATCTCCCCAGTGCATCTGAATATGTTTGGAGCTACAGTGCTCCAGGATTTGAACTAGCATGAATCAGCGATAGACAAGACAGAGGCATGCTCAGGAAATAGGAGTACTTATTGTAGATTCTCAAGAAACTCGTCTGTACATCAGGAAAATGATGCGATGCGGGCCATCAAAATTCACCCAGTTACCAGATACTGTGGTCCCGACAGGTCTGAGTCCAGAAAGACAGGAAGACAATGCCAGGCTGTTTTGAAGGTGACAAAGCACTGTAGATCTGTCCATTGCTCTGACTGTACTCACTATGACTGCCAGCAGGGGAAAACCTGCAAAATTGCACAGCATCAGTTTCTAGTTTTCTGTTAGTAGAAGGATCTTTAGCCTGATGGAGGAAAGAGCACATTAGTACCCACTGTCTTCTGGTGATGGTATCTCTAGCTAGGAAGGGTAGGGATCGCTTCCCACAGGCTGTCTTTCCTGATGCATCCAGGTTTCTAGGAGCATCCTTCACAATTGCTAATTCATCATTCACTGTGTCCACAGTTTCTTTTTCTGTGATTACAGATGAACACTGAATATCTGAGCACCGCTGAAATTCCTGTGCAGGGGTCTAAACTGTATCCATTCCCAGTAAAGTTACACTTGCTTTTGATTCTGACCAGAAAGCTCTCTCTCTTCCCTGTGGGATAGAAAGGAAAAGTCACGGTAGGATAGTGTATTTGGGATTTGGCACTGGAGACTGAGTCTGGAAAATGTGGTCCTAGTGATCAGATTTCTTACTTTCGTTGTTACAGCTTTAAGCATTTGATTTATTTTAGTGATGGTGGTTTTCATTAATGGTGTGTCAAACTCAGCAAAGCAAACCATGCTGAAACCTGCTGTCCTCAGATCACCTCTCTTCATGAGTTCATGTGTTAGAAAGGATAGACACTACCAGTAGGAAAACGATGTCTTTTCACCAGCAGTGTGCTGGAGCCTGACATTGAGGCTTCAAGAAGCTTTCCTTAGTGCACTGCAAAAAATCTGTGGCTTGATCCACAGATCTTGCAAGTGAAGAATATTCCAACCTTAACAGCAAATATTATTCAGTTGTTTGTCAGCAGAGTTACATTTGGTAATGGAGTTTTCGAAGTTAAATCAAAATTGATCCCAAAAGACAATTAATTCTGGGCTTTCCAACATGAGGAAAGAAAGGAAACCATAAACACTCACTTACCTAAAGTTTGACTTGGACATCAAAAGTCTTCCTTCATAAACATCCCACAAATATTTCTTAATAGTTCTTAATATCTGTTGGAGGCTACATAGGGAGTCTGTAAAATGCCTGAGAGCAGATCCCAGAGGCTTTGTGCCACACAGTGTGCTGCTTTATTACTTTTTCAGCCATTGTGGAGTTTTTTCTTGGCAGTCTTCTTGGGAACTATTCTGGAGATACTTTACCTCCTAAATATCAGTCTTGTCATTTCACAGTAGTTTGCAGGTCAATGGCACATACCCTTCCTTCCTCAGCTTTCATGTGCACCACTCCATTTTCCAGGGCAGGGACCAGGGTTGTTTTCCTGCCTGCTCTTCCCTTACCATCTGATTCAAGGAGTTCTGCTGGGGCTTGCAAACTTAACACAATGAATTGTCCTGTCCTCAGATTCCTGCGTCCCAGCAGCCAGCCTCATTCTTTTGCGTTCTGCCTAGAATCCCTCAAGCAGTTCCCAAAATAAAATCTGGATCAAAGTTTCTGGAAAGGCTTCCCCCGGTGTAGGAAGCTGCCCGGACCAAATTATCAAGTCTAGAAGAAAGCTTCAGAGGCTGTGCCAACACATGAAAATGTGTCACCATCTGTAACATCTGCTCTTCAAACTCAGTGTCTCCAAATGCCAGTATTTCAGAAAGGACTAGCCCTAGCATGGTGACAAGTGATCCAGTGGTGCATGCGTGGTACTTTGCTCCTGGGCTTCTTTACTGATATTATAAAGGGTTACTTTGAGGAAGATACCAAACTGAACTAATCCTATGAGGAAACTACATTTGGAGCTTTCATTCACTTACTAAGGCAGAGCCAGTGTTTAACTTTTCTTCAACACAGTATTAGAGGGAAGTGAATGAATTATTGAATGAACTGTCTTCAAAAGTTCCCTGAGGCTTATATCATCCTGCACTTATCAAAAGTATAATGCCTGCTGTGCTCAGATTATCCATTTACAAAGCTTTTAAAAATATTTAAGGGTGAACTTTGTAGGTTTCCTACTTCCAATTAAGCAAAGCACTGACTTCTTTTAGAGAAGCCTTTAAGAAGCACAAAATCTCATTGTTTAAAATAATTCTGAAAATTTATTCCCAGTTCCCAACAGCCCTCTCTGCTCTTTGAACTGTTTTCTTCTATAGTGTTATTCTGAATAACTCAGTTTACCCTGAGTTTGATATCTCTAATTGCCTCATATTGTTCAAGATGCAGCATATACCTAGAGATCGCTTGTCTCAGGATGTGCTGAAATTGCTGTTTACTGGAAAGGGTAAAAGGTGCTAAGGAAAGGCATTTTTGTGGTGCTTTATAGACTCCTAGCAGTGCTGGTGGGAAGGACTGCTGGAGATCTGTAATCTGAACTCCTGTCACCAACACCAGATCAAAGTGGCTGCAGCTTTGTCACAACTCAGTAACAAAACCTCTAGTGGTGGAGATTCTTGTCATACAACTTCTCTGCTAACCCAGATCCTGCAAAGACATTTCTCTGAATGTCCAGCCTGAACCTGCCAGGCTGCAGCTTTCCATTGTTGCTCCCTGTTGCGCTGTATTCCAAAAGCATGACTCGTTGATGCTGTAACTGCCCTACATGAACGTATTAGTCTAGTGGAAGGTGTCCCTTTCCATGGCAGCACGGATCAAACTCAATGATCTTTAAGGTCCCTTCCAACCCGAACCATTCTATGATATGATGAGATGAGATTTCTTCTCCACCTCCTCACTTACTGCTAAATAGCAGCTTGTGATGCTTTTCCAAACTACGCGCTGCTTGGCCACCACTGTGGATAAGGTGGTGAGTGTTGCCTCCTCCAGAAGTTTTTGCTCTTTTTCTGCAACTGTTGAATTTTAGACTCCTACTCAGAAAGGTCATTCCCAAAACTGACAATAAGATTTATCTCAAATTCTCAAATTGCATAACCAAACACTCTGCATATGCCAATTTAGTGTCCAATGATCTAGGCTAGATGTTGCTCCTCAGTGGAATTTCAAGCCAATTCTGTGACAATGAACGAAAAATGTCAGTGATTTCAGTAATATTGGTTTAAAACAGACATAAAGCTCATTGCTTGATCCTGGATTTTTGTTTAAGCTGGATATGTTTCAAACATCGCAAAAGCAAACTTTTTTTTGACTGATTCAGATCTTTCCCTTTTTTTTCCCTGTTCTCACAGAAAGAGCTGTAAGTATTTGAAAGCACAAAATAGAACTGCTTTGCTAGAAAGGTTGAAAATGCGGCCCTAGAGGTTAATCTACAGCAGCAGTTGTGCTACCTAATCGGAACTTTTGCCTTAATGTCCTAGGGTTTGCTGTCATAATGGATGGTATGGGCTGTGACTAAGTCATGCTGCTGTGGAGGCAGCAGATGCAAGGAAACACCTTCTTCATAGCAATGGGCTGCTTGATGAGCCAGTAACCAGGTCTCTTGTGTCAACATGCAACTTACATATGCTGGGAGTGCTCTCTTCTCTAGCAGGAGAAGCAGCACTTGTCCTTTTAAGACCAACAAAAGGTGCTCTTACAGCACAGTGAACAATACTGGTATTAGAGCATGTAGAGTTCAGCAAAAGGTGAATGTGACACAGTGAACAATACTGGTATTAGAGCATGTAGAGTTCAGCAAAAGGTGAATGTGATTTAAAGGAGGCCCCAAGTTACCCCAGTTCCCGAGAGCAAGTGACTAAATGACTGCATGACTAATAAATAATTTTAAACTTAAATCAAATAATAAATTCCATCACATAAAATCCAGTTTTTGGTTCTATATATATTGTGCAGTCACCTCGTACCTTGCTATGGTCCATCAAGTTGCAAAGACATCCAATACAAACAGCTAGGAGACATTTGCCTTGATTTAGGGTTTTCATCTGCTACACAAACTGTGAAATTAATTGGAATGGGTGTTCACACTTCAGGGGAAGAAGATCTGAACTGACTGAGACATACAGTGACAACTTCCAGTTTGTAAAGGACAGCCTTCAGTTGACTATGACTTTTGGCTCCTTGAGTGAGCAGCCCAATTCCATTTCCGCAGCCTCTGTTCAATGTTTGGGCAACAGTGGAGAAATGGAAAAAGGGTGCTTTATAATAGGGATTTTTTAAGTGCTTTTAAGCACTGTTGTCATCTGATTTCTAAAGGAGTTGAAGTAATGAGTCTTGAAGGTGAATAGGATCAGAAACATTTATGCAAAAGCCTCCAATGCCTGCTAATTCTAGAAACATCTATGGCAGTGTGAGGCATGCTCAGCTTTCTTCAGACTCTGGTTCTGCTTGTGAGAACACAGGTTTGTCAGTCCTGAAGATGCTTGGATGTCAGTTAGCATCTTTCTAAACTCCTCTGAGACTGCTGACATTGCAGTCATCAAAGATCTTGAGGTAAAAGTGCAAAGGGAAAGGATCTCCACAAAGCAGGTGCTAAAGTCAATTTGCTGATGAAGCAAAGGTGAGTCTTGCAATGACATGATGATTGTGCTGCATGGGGCGAGAAAAGGTGTCTGAACTTACAGAGACATCAAAAATGTGCTTTTGAGGAAGAAGGTGGAAAGAAGTGCATGGTAGATCGTGTTGATGCCTTTAAATATGTGAAAAACCTTATCACACAGTACACTGCTTTCTCACATAAGGTGTTGGGCTGTTGAACAAGTGAAAGAGGCTGCCCTGGTCAAACAGAAAACCTGCTGAGGAGGTACAAACCATCACAATTTAATATACCCATGGTGGATAACCCATTAAAATTGCCTTCCTCTTGCAGTTCAGAAGGTCGTGCTTTAATATGAAGTCACACGACAACCTGTACAACCTGAGACCTGTCCAAAACAAGTCTCAGTGTTTTATTACCAATTTTCATCTCTCCATTTAGGTTTCAGATATTAGATATTGCCTTTGGATGAAGACTTGGTATGTTAAGCTTGAAACCAGACCTTTTTTTTACAAAACACCATTTAACTGAAACCCCAATTTTTCGGTGCACATCACTTGACTGTGCACAGCTAGGCACTTCTGACGTCCCACTGTGCCTGTTTCACTTGTGGCCACAGGATTCCTCAGCAGGCTGAATATCTTCTGAGTTATTCACTTTTACTTAAGCTTTGCAAAGCCAAGCCTAGGTAAAAGTATCCACAGACATTTTGCAAATGAAACACGTGGACTCACTCCAAGGAGACCCAGAACAGTCTCTAGACTCCCTGCCAACTTTCAGGTTGTGTGGAATGTTAATTGGAAGCAAAGCCACCACTGTTACTCAAGACATGTGTTCATGCCATCTATTCTGGAAGACTGAGTAATTTGAAGGTGTAAGGAAGGCAGTGCTAATGGTGAAGCAAGAACAACAAAACTCTCACGGCAAATAACTCCAAAAGTGCCAATTAATCTGAGCAGCAGGGGTGGTAAGGTAGAGAACTCAAGTGTGTTTGTAAGTCTTCTTGCAACTCACCAGCCCAAATGCACTTGAGAAAGGAGCATCCATACCCCAGTAAGATGAGTGCGGGGAGGGCTGTTGGTCAACAGTGATTTCCCAGAATGGTCATCACCTTCGTTGCATGGAAGATGGGTGTGATATGCTGTTGCAAGTCCTCTGTTACAAGCAGTCAAAGCTAGTGTCCCTCAGGTGAGGCGCAGCAATGGTGATGTAAACCCAGGCATCACACTCAATGTGTGTTTCCTGTCTAGCACCACTTTTTTCTTGACACATTTCACACTTTTTGCCTCCTAATCATTATGTTCTGCATCCGCTTTTGTCCACCTAGACCTGCATCCCTCTGCCCTTGCCCCTCCATTTCTTTCTTTTTACTGGTCTAACAAAAGTCCTGTCACAGTCTTGTTAGTTTGACCTGTCATGGACATGCCATGTGATACACAACACCCTGCCTCTTTGGAAGGCAAATCTGTCTTTTGTTTGCGTTAGTGTTGTCAGAGTTTCACCTGAGTATATACACTGTACTTACCTCTAAGGGGAATTTCCCATTAAGTAGCTGGAGGGACCCAAGTAATGCTAGAGTGTATTGCTAGTACCAAGCCGGAGTTGGGCTAGACACCTCCAGCAGTCCATTCCCACCTCAGGGCTGCAACTTGCTGCTGTAATAGTCAAGTCCATCCCAAGAAAAGAAGCTTTTTGTCTCTAGACAGAAACAGTGACATGATCTGTTCCTGATAACTACTACAGTAAGTCTGGAGCCATACATTGCAAATGAAATCCTGTGATGACTCTATTTGCTCTTATGGGGAACTTTGCCAGACCTGGCAATGCTAAAGGAAGCAGGGAAATAAACATATATGTGCTGACTGAGACTGTTTTGAATTAATTTCCTATTTCTCTTTATTTCCCTGAGGCAAGGCCACTTGAAGGTATTGGAAAATTTCTAGGCAAAGAAACTCAACACCTTAACCTTTGTATAAAATAGAATTTCATATGGATGAAACCATGGGATATTTGGCAGCCTGGTTAATCTCTAAGCAATAATCAGGGGTTTAAATGCTTTCTCAGAAAATCTAAAGGATTTAATTCTGCAAAATTACTGTCAACACACTGTCAGTTGCCTCTTGGTAGGTAATTGCAGAGAGCAATAAATGTTTTCAAACTCCTAGATGTGGGCTACATCAAGGGGATAAGGATAAAGCATTGAAATTGTTAAAGGCAATCCATCTCCTGACTTGGAAAGGTATGAATCTGGCAGATGATTCAGCTGCCAGGTCACATATTAGCACAGTGCATTCAAGAAGCTATAAGCTTTGTGCAAATAGTTTGCCTCAATATTGCGAAGCCCAGGTGGCTTGGCTAAAGTGGAAGGGACTCAGCATTTGTGATGTCCTCTTGCAGTTCCTCTGTACCTTGTCTTTCTGGGTGAATGGATTATAAAACTACAATAGAGACAGTTGTTTAAAAGAAGACAGAAAGGAGCTTTTAACTAAAATACCTGTGTAAATGTACTGATACAGAGCTGTATTCAGAGATATTTATTTCAAATTCGGTAAAAGTCAGACGTAACGGAGAAGACAGCGCTGTGCAGAGACTGGCTTTTAATTTGAGAAGTGCTCTAGTCACATTAACAATACATTTTTGCTTTTATACATGATATCACCACTTTTTCATGACAGATGCAGGAAGTTCAAGAAATCTGGGACAGGGGTTGTTGGCCTTTCTAAACACTATTTTACATTTTTAGCATAGTTTCAGGTGTGGGAGCAAGAGCACACAATGTCATTTTCTTTTTCCTGTTCACCTGTGTCCTTGCAAGCTCACAGTTCTTGAGCCCATTTGCCAGATTTAATGAGATCTGACCAAATGGAAGAGATCTCAAAGCTGTCAACTTAAATTATATCTCAGTTACCGCCTAGCTGCTACATTACTTTCTGTATGCTTAATGAAAATTGACATTTACATGGAGGTAATAGCTCCTTGTGGGCTCATATTCAGTTGAAAAAAGGCTAAGAACAGTGCTTGTCCCTCCCATGTCATGGGGGTCATTGGTCCTATAGAAGCTGTCCAAAATATTTTTTCTGAGTAATACGGCTTTTTAGTCTTAAAAAATTCTAAATTAGTGTTTGTAATTCACAAGTAATGATCATAGATGGGACTGTTCCACCCTGGTGGTGTGAGAAGGAAGACTGACCTTTATCTGGTTGAATGCTGATTTTCTTCCCTTTCAAGAGCTGCATTTGTTGCAAGAATTGTGTACTGTCAGAAACATAAGCTGGAGAAATAGACACACAAAAAAACAGTGAGTAAAAAAGGAGTGGAAACCAATGTTGCCAGGGCAACTTTTTCTTGGTTTCCAAAGGTATTTTTTTTTTAATCCATGAAAACATCAGTCATACTTTTTGTTAATCCATAATTTCAATCTATTAATTTGGAGTTTGATTTGCCACAGCAGAGAGACAGAAGATGACTTCTCTAGGGTGAGTTGATTTGTCAGGGCTGAGTTTGCAGTTAGCCAGGACTGCAGCACCCTATGTACCTACAAGAAACCTGCTGAAAGTGTGTGGACTGACACGTTGTTATGCACTGGGAGGTGGTGCTTTGTTATGAACCCAGTAAGAAAGGCATCCAGATGTTGTGAAGTACAACTTAAATACTGTTTGTTAGAACCCGCACTGTAAAGGATAGTAGAGATATTGCTGTTCCTTCAGACACTGGGGACCCCCACCTGTGTGGCATTGAGCAGGTCTCTGATGAGAGTACAGTATGCCATGCAGACCCTATCCACGGAGAGGTTCCACTAGTTTGATTACAAGAAAAAATCTCCATGTGTCATTTCTACCATCAAAAAGAAAGACGGTGTCATCAGAACTTCCTGCTGCACTTTTAGGTAAGGGTGAGTCCACATAGGTCCATAGCTGCTGGCATCATTTGGGAGCCAGCGGCAAGCTCCTCCATCACCATGAGTTGGTGAAGGATGTCCCGTGGCCGAGGGCCATGAGCAGCACATCCTGGAGAGCACACTGGGCATGCAGCCCAGCACAAGCTGTCTTCCCCCCAGGGCCAGCTGTGATAAGGATCTCTGTCTTCTCTGAATACAGGGGTATGCAAGTCAGAACCATGATGTGTGCATCCCTGTAATGATGGCTGTAGAAACGCATTGCAGGGGGCACATGGGAAAGCCATCTGGGACGGGCCCTTCCTTGGCTGTTGCACTCCAGGAAGACTCTGCAAACCAAAAATGTTAGTTTTCATGCTGAAAACAGTCCAGAATGTGCAGTTCACAGATATCTTTGCACTCTGGTTTTGCAAAAGAAGCTGTGATACTTTCTGTAACTGCACAGTGACTGCAATAAAGCTAAGTTATTCATTTATTGTCCTCATGGATACCTAATCTAAACCAGAGTATTTCCAGCATACCTTGCAAGAAAAGCTATTTTTGCTGATGGAAGTTTTCATCCTACTTTAGCATGGGTAAATGTAGCTAGGAAATCACCATTTTTCCTTCTGTGAGGGCTGTGGGGGCTGTGGTAAACCCCACATGGGAGATTCTAAAGACATAAAAAGGAAAACATTTGGCAAATGGAAAATCAAAATAATGCTTTCATCAGTAAAATGAGATTTTTTGCTTTGATAGCAAGTGATTTCTTTACTTGAAAGAATTAGCTTGCAGGAGAAATATAGAAAAAGTTGTTGTGACTGAACAGACACATTTAATCCTTAAAATGCAGAGAAGGGAGCTTGGCATTTATCTGAATTATGTAACCAATCCCTCAGTGGAACTGACAAGATTTTCAGGAGCACGTCACTCCCCACATTCCTTGCAAATCCTCATCTCATCTGCAGGGCCACAGAAATTTTCAATGCCCCTGCATGACACATATCCTTTCCCTCGCAAGTGCACCCATTGTCTTTCTGCTCTGACCTGTAGATGTTCACGTGCCTCTTCACACCAATGTTTTGAGAAGTCTGTGGTGGCAGAAACACAGGCTGTCATTGATGACAGCAAATCTCCTACTGCACTCAGTACATTGTGACAGGAACTGTGCTTCCTTGTCTCTCCTATTCACTCCACCCTGAGTGCAAAACAGGTTCTTTCGCCAGCCTGCTGAAAATGTAGAAGTATGGAACCAAACTAGCTACTAGCTAGCAGTAGCAAAGCAACTTGCTCATCTTGCTCAGAAGTCTTGTCTTCAAATTTTGACCATTCATTTCCTAACAACAGCTGGACACAGTCAAGAAAAGATGCTGAAAACTGGATTTGCATTAGTGATGGAGACCATCCCTAGCCTAAACTACATGCATGCAAAAGCAGTCTCAGACACAGGCCATCAGGAACTGAAGGCAGAGGCTGCAAGGGATTTCAGAATGGAAAAGGAAGACAAGATTCCTGCACAGTTGCTGTGCAGAATAATAGCTGGGGTTTTTTGTGAAATGAAAGAAAGAATAGGTGCAAATTGGCCCCTTGCTTGCAGCATTTCTGAACTAAAAATTTACATGGTCCTTGCAAAAACTATTGTGTGCAAAGAAAGCCTTTGTGATTCAGCGTTGCAGTTGCCAGTGCTCCATGTGCTTGCTTTAGAGTAGTGGTGGTTTGGGGTTTTGTTTCTTATGAGGAAAAATGTGTATGTGGGCCACTCAAACAGTGTAAGATTGGGTTTCCTGCTCTGAAATGGAAGTCACTGATGTAGGATATCTGTGGGGCCTCAGTACCTGATCTTAATGGTGTTTGCACAGAAAACAGTTGTGAAACCCAATCGAACTGAGACACAACAGTTCCCAGAGATATCCTTCAGCTTTTCCCACCGTTTAACCAAAACTTTGAAAACACATGAGATGTTAAGACAATAGTAGGAATAACATGTTCAGTCAACCTTGAAAATGTAGCAGATTGCCAGTTTTTATTGTAGGCTTTGGAGTGGTGGGCTTCAGAAATAATGCTACTAGCAAATGTGGTCCCTTCAAGGGTTGACATGTTCTTCCTGCAGGAACGAGCCTGCCATGTTTGTTTGCTGAATGAATTTATTTGCTAAATGGTTTGGACAAATCATTTTGTGAGTGGGGATGTTCAGCCAGCTGTTTGCATCCTGGCTGCTGGTTACCTGAGCTGCACGACATTCTTCCTGCTCGCGACCAGAAGGGTAGCAATAGAATAAATGGTAAAACTTGCCTTAGGTAAACAGCGGTATCTAGAATTCACAAGCTTTTGCTGGACATTTGTCATGGTCCATACCTGGACATTTAGCATGGTCCATAGGATAAGCTGTGACTCATGTGATGTCAGACTGAGTATATGTGTTCATACAAAGTCATCCAGGAGCAAGGCCAACAGTTCATCTATTTAAACATTGTTAAGTTATAAGATCTTGTTTTACGAAATTATGAATAATGGAAACATGAGCAAACTTGGGATGTGGCTTCAGGAAGTTATTCCTTGCAACAGCTTCCTAGAGCCACTGGCTCCAAAGTCCCCTCATCTGGCTGATGCGGAGGGAAAATGCTCATCCTTTATACAGGACGAGGCACAGGCAGGTAACATACAGACTGTGCCTAACATGGCCAGGAGGTTTGATATCCTCAGTCTTTGTGGGGCTTTATTTTTAGAGAAAATGTTATGTAGAATAGAGTATTTCAGTGGGAAGGGACCTATGATGTTCATTATGATCATCATTTAGTTAAACTGGCAAGGTATAGACGCAGCTCAGCTCTGAGCTGTTTTATTCAGGGATAGTTAGGAATATCTGAAAGACTGAGAGAGTTCTCATTTCTCTCTAGAAGATTGATGATGAGTTTAAATGTAATTTAAGATAAAAACATCTGTTATTCTTCAAGTAAATATGTTCTGATATCCTCCAGTTGATTGAGAATCAGACGGTCCAGAAGACAAACTGAAGGCATTTTAAGTGGTTACTGTTTATACTTGGAACAGGAGTAACTGTTGTTTCCCACTCTTATGAGTCATGAATAGAAGTAATAAAAAAAACCTTCAGAATGTGATGATGATTGAAAATGAGTTGTAGATGTTCATACCTTTTCAGCAAAAACTGAGAAAGAGATGTTACAGATTGTCAGCATTGTTAAGATCTGATGAAAAATTCACATTTGCCATATTAGCTGACAAGAGCCTAAAGCACTGTCTGTAATTGGTATTGTTATTCTAATTCATTGCTTACATTGCATTCATGCTTGGAGATTTTAATCATGGATTTGTGTAAGGTGCAGGCATATGGTCAGTAATGAAGTGAAATGTCATCTCACAACTTGTTTCACTTTGCCTGCTGCCCAGCTGAGAAGAGGGCAAGGGGTAGGCTGTCCCTCTGACAGTCATGTTGGGTGCTTGCTCTTGGCCTTTTGGAATTAAATTGTGGGTTTGAATGGCTCCTCTGAGGGGCTGGGTGCCATGTGCTTCTTTTCCTTGTAAAGTAGCTTCCTTTGAGCCGTCACTGAAGTGCTAACAGTGGTCTGGCTGGACTGGTTGCCTAAACCCAGGAGTAACGTGAATCAAAGCTAGGACAGCATTGCCTGCTTAAGCCAGCTTAAAGCCTCACCTTCAACGCAGAGAGGTCTTCTTAAATATAAAACTTAATGTGTTTTTGCCATCACCTTATTTTCTTATGGCAATTATATCCTACCCTTTCCTTTTCAAGCTGCTATATGCAGACACTGCATTTCCTTCTCCTTCTATGTGTTTCTGTCACGGTCAGGTAGTTTTTGACCTTCGGAAAGGCTGTGGTTGCTGAGAGGAGACTTGAATGTAGCGCTGTTGAATATGGTAGGACTGAGCTTCACCAATGTGGCTCAAGCCTGGTTTTTGCCCTTCTTAAAACTTTCACTCTTCCTCCTTCCAGCTGTACCATTTGGTGACATCCCAGTCCATAATAACTTTGGTTCCATTGGCAAATGTTATTTATACAGATATTATGAATACTCTTTTTTAATGTGGATATTATTAAAATGCTTTACATAGATGAATTTTGCATTGTAGGACACTCTATCTATAATTCATATAAGGGATAAATCTAAACCCCAGTGGCACTGAGTGGGTTCAGACTTTGGTAACTAAAAGGAAGTCACAGCACAGCTGTCTGGTTTCTGTGTGAATGGAATCGGTGATACTAGTTTTAACAACTCCCTTATGAAGGCTGGCATGTTAACTGTCCTTCCAAACCATTATTACACTTAACTAAAATGTTCCCAAATCTAACTTGGTTGGTTTCAGTTCCTGTTTCCCCTCACAGTCTGCAAAATTGACTGTTGCATAATGGTGCCAGCTCAGGTACAGTGCTGAGCAGGCCTGGGAAGCTCAAGTGGAAAGATCTAAATCCATGGTACATAACTATATGCTCAACTCCAAACATGTATCAGAATTTACAAAGAAACCTGTCATCTCCAAAATACACAGTAGAGAAAAGCTTCAAGATACTGAGGGTCTAGCTTTAAAGAAACCCCAAAGCAACCTCATTCTCCCCTGCTCTGGTGGAAGACGTGATCAGGGACTAAGGATGCTCCATCCTTGGCAATTGCCATGATCCTGCAGATAAAGCTAAGACCTCTCTTACCTAATGTTTGGGGATACTGCTGCTCCAGGCAGGAGCTGGGAGTGGAGCAAGAGGCTTAGGAGGTCTCTTCCTGTGCTGCATGTAGGTTGGATACCCTGGGCACAACAGAGAAAGGTGTAAGAATGTGGACAGCTTCTTTAACATCTGGAGCAAGAACTCACTGTTTCCAACTGTCCCTGCTGCCCCATGGCTGATGGAGCAGGTATGTGTGTAGGCACTTGGGTTGTCCATGCACCATCCCTGTGCAGCAGGATCCTCTTGTCTGTCTATTGCCAGCATTTGCCTACTGCAGTTCACTGGTTTGTTTTTTATGTGGCAAAGCCAGACTACATCTGGGTCTTTTCAGATCTGGGTCACTGTGGTGCATTCCTGAGCCATCTGCACTCCACCAAGAGCTACACTCAAAACGTAGCTCTGACATCCATCTCCTGAGCCTCCTCCCTGGTTCCCTGCCTCCTCCCTAGGCTGTGTTCTCTGACATGACTATGTTTTCTGATTTGGTACAGGCTATTGATGGGTTTGCTTTTTAAACAATTTCTAATGTAATGAACCCCTGTGCTCTGCCTCGCTGAAGGAGTTGCTAACAGATGGCTGGCATTTGCTTTTCTGTTCAAAAGGTTCAAAGCAACTATGATCCCTGATGGGTGAATGAGATGCCTAGGTGCCATTGCTGTAGCTAGGTTACTTGATTGCATTGCTGTTCTCCCTTCTACTAGGCTTCAGCCAGCATTGTGCTGTGCTTCTAACCAGAGTCCTCACTCACCCTGTCAGGAGTTTAGTTCAACTCCCTTGTCTGTGACTACTTTCTGAGTTGACGTTGCAATGTTTCTGTGCATCAGCAATTAGGGCAGTAGTGTTTGTTCCTCACCAGGGTCACTGTAGCAAGCATTATTTGCTTACTGGTCCTGCATGGGTGAAGGTCAAATATTTCTTCATGGTGGTGGTAGATATGCCTTTCTTCCTAAAAAAGGTCAGTGGTGTTACCATGTTCAAAATAAATATTCTGGCACATGCAAAAAGTAAAAGAAAAATAAAAGGGCAAATGAAGCAAAATAGGTTTAGTTTGGTTTGGGTTTTTTTTTTCAGTTACCTAAAGCTATAGTACCTTCTGCTCCATCTACAGAAAGAAATAGGTAATGTGTGCATCCCTACAATACTGGACGTGCACATTTTGGATCTTCACAAGCGAGATGTGAAGACTTTCTGGAGAAAATCCAGACACATGACAGAGAATTAGTTTGCTGCTCTGTAGGGTGAGTAAGTGCTGGTGGTATGACTGGTGCTTACTTGCTCTGATGGTCCCCTGAACCACCAGAACCCCTGAACCATTATAAAGAGGTCTTCACTGAAAAGAGCAGCTGTCCTGTAGAGAGCTCTTGACTGTACTGTTATGATATAGTTACATGCAATGGTAAGGATTTCCCTGCCTCCGAAGTCTTATCATTGTGTACATTCCTCTTTTTCTGAATAGTGCTGCCATGTGAGGCAGGACACACCACAAGTATTTCAATGTCCTATAAAACAAGGTGTTCAATTAGCAGAAGAACTAATTAAAACTCATTTCCTACAGTAACCTGGTTCCTGTCCTGTTTCCTTTATAGGCAGCTTCTGTTCTGTCATCTGTGATGTCTGTAGGTAATGATGAACTACATCCACGCTTGTTAGCCAGCCAGCACACTTGTGCTGATGGGTCACCAGCTGCTGCCAAACACAGTTTGTAACAGACAGCAAGAACATTTTCTGGACTGCTTTCCTCTAGCCAGAAGCTGATTTTCACAAAACCTGTAGGGGTATAAAATTCTGGGAACATCAACTGCTCAGTGATATTCATTAGAGAGTTGAAATTTATTAGTGGAGGATTGAAAGATGCATGAATAGTGTGATCTCTTAAACATTATGAATGTAAGGAATCAAGCCAAAATGGAAGAGAAGCATATATTATATGTGCAACCAGGAGTGATTACATTTATCTTTATCCCCTTTAGAAGACCTGACGCAACATAGTTTAAATTCCATAATCCTTTGATCAAGAATAAGAACCCAACTTGTTTCCACTTACTGCTTCTGCAGTAGAATGGATGCTTTTACATGGATGCTCTGCAAGAATTGAGTAACTTTACCTTGTTCTCAACTTCTCTAAAATGCAAGTTTCATCTGTGAGTGACCTGCAGCGCCTGTTACAAAAGTTATCTGCTTTATCAGAACAACAAGGAATATGTTCTCTGAAGGATTAAAGAGTATTTTTTTTGTTAGTTAATCAAAATCTAGATGAAGACTTACAATAGACTGTTGAGCTTAAACTGCGGTGATTTAGTGTGTTGCATTTGCAATGATACTTCAAATTGACCACATAAAATATGCCTGCTCCTTTTAAAGGGTTGGATGACAAATCCCTTGCCTCATACTGCGCTGTAATTGACTGGATTACTTTGTCTGAAGCCTTTTTCTTTGTGTAAGGCATTCATGACCCAATCCACTTGCATATGATTGCCTGCTCGTGGGGCACATTTGCATGCATACAGCATCAAATTTATGCACCTTCTAGCCTCTGGGACCAAAGCTGGTGACTTCTGGACAGCTTAGACAAGCTCTCTCCTGGCTCCTGCCCTCACTACATCATATGACATATGTCCTATACTATCAAAATTAGGTATAGCCCAATGTTGCAAAACCTGTCAAAGCTTGCATGGATGTCTTCTTGAACCAAGTGCCTTTTGGGATATATGTGGGCTGCTTTCCTGACTTTGAGTGCAAGTAAAAAAATTCTCCTAAATGTTTTCATTGCCAAAGCAGAGTTACAGCATCCCATGAGCATGGCTTTCAACCTCATCTCAGTCTAGCCTAATTGCTGGAGATGTGTTGAGCATCTCACTGCTCAGAATAAACGAAGTTTTTTAAAGTCACCAACTTTTCTCTCCTGTCTTCGCAAACCCAGCTGAAAACCAGGTTGCTTTGTGTGAAGATGGAAAAAAATTGCTAGTTAGATTCTGTTTTTCTGCTAACACCGGAACCTGCTCCCTTTCCTGAAACTGTTTCAAGAACCTGCTGTTCTTTGTCTGGTTTAATTTCAAGCTTTCTTGAAGTTCCTAATGTGTCTGGCTTCTCAGCCCTGGCTTGTGGATATCAGCGTGCACAAAACTGTTTGTCTGGCTTTATTAAAAAGCCAAACACAACATCCTCCTTCCTCCATGTAGGATTGTGTTCTAACTATGTACTTTTAAAGTTTCATTTTCCATACAAATGCATTTGGTTGTCTTATAGAGTGTCTTTAGGATGAAAGGGAAGAATACTATATACTAAGCTATAATAGATGTTAAATGATGAAGAACTGTGTCAATCCCTGAAGGGTTGCTAGTGTCTAAGTGCAACCCAAAACTGAAAGGGTGGTGTGAGAGCCCTCCTTGTGTATGTAATGAGGAATGCATCATCTCTAATATTACTGGAAAACAACTGATGTTTCTACTGAATTGTTTCAAATGGCAAAGCAAAATCTTATTTTAACATAAGTAGCCGAAATTTATCCAGCACCAGCCAGTGTCACAACCTTAGCCTTGATAAGAATCAAGAAGCACATGAGCTTTGTGTTGCATGATCCAGGGTACTGAGAAGGGTAACGAGTCTCTTGCCAATCTGAATCACTGTTCTGGCTCCTGTAGCAGAACTGGGATGCTCTCAGGGTGTCCATCTGACCTCAACAGAGGAAAAAAAGGTATGTGCCAGTGCTATTGCTCAGATTCGTTTTATGACAAAATTTTCACAAGCTGGGACATTCCCTTCTGTGATGATAAACTTAGTATTAAGTGAAAGATCTCTAACCTTTTGCCTTATGAAACAGATATACATGAAAAGTAATGTGAGAAGGTGGCAGCTTAACTTACATGAGACAAATGCCTCAGTGCCCACTGAAAGTACTTCAGGCCTGAATTCTGAAAAGAAGAAAAAAAATGCCAAAATATTTATTTGAACAAAATTAGGGATATGCAGCTTTCTGTGTTTGATTTGTTAAGGCAATAGATTGCTCTTTGTAGACAAAAAAATCCAAACGATTCCTGAAAGACAGCATGCCTACTCAGCTTGTTTTAGAGAATTAACATGTCCTTTAAGAATTAGACAACCATATATATAAGCAATCAGAGAAAGAATAAATATGAGGATTAAAAATCTCTGAGAGTGGGCGTCTTGGCACAGCCTCTTGCGCTTTGAAGTGGCAAAACCTGGTTGGTTTTGGTGATCCGGCAAGGACTGAGAGGGTTTGGATCAGACCCTTGCTTCCTCACAATGGCAAGGTCATGTATTTTCAGTGTGGCATTTAAAATATGCTCCTTATCTCCAGCCCATGAACTGTGGCTGTTGTCAGCTGCCATTGTTGTAACTCTGTCTCTCAGCTCAGAAGCCCTGCTGCACAGCTCCTTGTAAGGTACCCTTTCCCTGGGTACTTTCACACCAAGATCTTTTTACAGATTGCTATGGTCAAACTTGTCTGGCTCTTTTGTGTCTTCTGGCAAAAATAGACTTAAGCCAGTATTACACTGAAGCTGACTGATTTCAGGTAAGCTGCTGTCTGATGGCTTTGATCTGGCCACGGCAGTGCCTGGAATTTTGAGATAGCAAGTTCTTCCTCATGCTGGCACCACCATCAGGTTCATTTTGATGGAAAGAAAGGCAGTCAAGGCCTTTTGGCACCATTGTGGTACTCTCAGAGAGTGGCGTTATGGTTTGCTTCTTACGCATGGAGCTTTTTGGGGCTATCAGGGTGCACGTGCCAGCTCAGCTGCCATCTCATCCCTCTTGGCCAAGACAGTGAAGTCTGTCCTGCAAGGCTGGTTGCTGTGCCTGTATGTGAATAGGGGAGCAGTTTGAAAGAACTTTGATCAGTAACAAGTTTGAAGATCTCCAGTATTTATCTTCAGTTAGAAGATGAAATATATCTTCCTCGTCATGCTGTGATGAACACCAGGTCAGAGAGAAAAGAAACAGCTCTACTGAAAAAGCTGCACTTCCCCTCTCTTGCAGGCTACTGCCAAGCGCTGTAAACCTTGTTTTAGTGTAGACTGAAGTATTACAAACAAAACTTGATTTAATTATTACATTTCATTTGTTTTCTTGGCATTGTCTTGTTCCTGTCAGGCTTCCTGATAATCCATTTTTCTTTTCATTTTGCAGTTTTCCCCATCCACTTACATTTACTCAATGCCCAAATCAATCTCCTGTTACCAATCATTCATCTCAAATCCTTCCACCTTATAGAGACTACAGATGACCTGGAAGAGTCACTTGTGTTTTATTTTTATAGGTAATTTGCCAGTAACAATGAAACATCAAATCTGGTTTTATACTTGGGGGAAATCAGCAAAATAGGTCTTTTTTTCCTCCCGTAGATGAACTCTACGCCTGCCTATTTGTACTTAAGCTTTAGCATTGGACACCAGTGAATGACATTTCCAAGCGCTTCAGTGGCCCTTGGAGCAACAAACCTAATGGAGAACCTGACTTTAGGTGTGTTTCTTCTCTTGTTTTTATCTGGCTATGATAGCTGACGCATTCTAACAAGGATTGCTTTAAATCAGAATGATCCTACCAACAGTAGCCGACAGTTTAATTGATATCTTGGCTTTCCTCTTCATTGTTTTTGGCAGCAGCACCCCTTCTACTGCACAATGTCTAATCCAACATTATTAATATACTGAGCTCAGCAGCACATACCTGCAATCCATTTCATTAAAAGAACATATATAAATGACCAAGCAATAAGATTTCTTTGTGGAGTGGCCATTGGTTATTTATGCAGTCAAACACATACTCTTAACAACTGTCCAGGTTGAAAGACTGGCAGTAAGTCATTGAAAAGAGGGGGACAGATATTGTAACAGCATTATATCTTTCAGTGATCATTTTGAAGGAAGGGTTGTTAGACTCAGCCCTCCTCCCCTCAGGGTTTCTTTTATTTGCAATCTTGTGATTTTTTTTCGGACAGGAAAGGGCCAAAACTTTGGAACTGGAGCCCTGGAGCAGAAAGTGAAGAGACAACGGAGCCCCACAAACCTATCAGAAATGGATGGTTAAGTAGAAAAGTGAAGTCCTACTAATATTCCTACTGAGGAAAAGACTGGAGAAGAGATTTAGCCCTTAGTAGACATTAGAGAATCTATGCAAAGACTCCTTTCAATTCTCTCCTCCCAGAACCACCCATTTTCTCAGACAGCCTTTCCTTTAAAAGACAAGAAATTAACAGCACTGAAATAGGAAATTAATACATGTCAATATGCCACACTGATTTGTGTATATTTTAGTTAGGTTTTCAACCATTTAGATTTTAAAATAGTCCTTGTATTCCTTCCTTGTATTTCTCTGAGCTTTGTTGGTTGTGATTTGTTTTGTTTTTCTTGGCCTTTGGAAGGAGTTGGTTATTGCCTGTGTTAATTTCTTTCTGGTTCCTTTCCCTTACCTAACACATCTAATTGCAGCAGACACCTCAGGTCCTTTGAATTTTCATTTTGGTTATTTGTTTTTAACACCAAATTCAGCAGCAACAGCTCTTGTTTCTTCAGATGATTTCATCATGGTGCCCCTGACATTTCCCTGTCTTTGTATCACCTATTTCTGTTTAACTGCTATGACTGTAGTCATAAGAATATGTTACAGACAGTTTGTAGTCTGTTGGGTAATTCTTCTGACTGCACAGAGAAGATGATTGTCTTTCAAGTGGCCAGCAGGTGAAACCATAAAGATGGTATACATCAGGGAAAGATTTCACGCTAAACGCTGCTTCCTCATCCTTCCTTACCCTTCTGGCTGATTTCATTCCCCAGGTGAGGCAAACAAATCCAAAAAAAGGGGGCATTTCTTGGAAATGAGAAAAACAAATGCTCTTGGAAGAGCCCAGATGCTGTGCCAGGCCTGCTGGCACTGTGTGGTGATGTCCCATGAATACTTCTCACCGTGAGTCCTGCTTTTTATCAAACTCTCTCTTTGTTCCACAAAGAAATAGTGATGTGAGAGAGAACCCTTAGGAAAAGAAGTGTTCATTTGGCCAGAACATGCAGAGAGAAATGGGGTTCTCTGCTCTTCATGCCCAAGAGAATCTGGAACATGGACTTATGGCACCTTTTTAGATAGTATCTCCAAGAAGACAGCCGTGATGTTAAAGCTGGCCCTGGATGACTGAGGGGAAATAGCATAGCTATTTTGGTATCACTTCATCAGATGTGGGAAATGTTGTCTGGAAGGAAATGCCAGGCATGCATGCTGTGGGGTAGTCAGGCATGCAGGGGAGGATGGGAAACATATGCTGAGCTTCAAGCCTTGGCTTAGATGCTGTTCAGCATCAGAGCCTGTGCTTGCTCAATGGAGTGGGGAGGTGGCCCCTTTTCTGGTGCACAGCAATGCCTGGAAGGTGAATGCATAGCAGGTACTGCATCCAGCACCCCCAGTGCAAGTGCTGTCTGATAGCTGTGCCTGTGATGGGAGATCCTTGAGTTGTAGCGTGTGATACCCTAAAGGGTGAGCAGGCAGTGGCATGGCTTTTACCTTATCAAACCTTCCTCACCCCCTCTTTGACAGGTATTCTCTCCCAGGGTCCTTATCAAGGTTCAAAATCCTATGCCTGTGTTTCCCTGCTTGTGTTTGCAGACCCCAGGAGCTCTTTCACCTGCCCTTTGCAGATCCTGGCGGCTGTCCCAAAGTCCTGGAAGAGCTGCAAAACCCCAGGAGCAGCATCATAACACCCTGGGACAGGGCAGGCTGGAAGGAAGAGTTACTTATAGACGGACATACCAGTGTCAGCACCCAGGATCTGCCCAAGCTGCTGTGGCCTGGAAGAGAGAGAAATTGTATTTCTGAGCGTCAGTTGTGCTGGAAGGTTTCCTTCCCTGCATGTTCCTGGCCTGGCTGAGCAGTGATGAGGGAAGATCTGGCTTTGAATTTACAAGTATCAGCCCCCATTTCTATGGACTTCTTCGCTGATTTTGTTCTGCTTGAGAGTGGTCACTGGTAATGGGAAAATGGAGAAACTTGTAGCGGACTTACCTTCCTATGTTGTTGCTGGTTGCACATGCTTCTGCTTTAAAATGTGAAGTCAAGCTAATTGTTTACATTTTGATGTCCTTTTCTTTCAGTGTTTTGGGGAAAAAAACCCACCTGTAATGTAAAAAACAAAAAAAAAGGGGAGGGGGGAGGGGAGAAGAATAGAAAATAGGGATATATTGTTTAGGAAATGTAAAAGCAGAAGAAACAGACTTTCAGGCTGCCACCACTATCCCTTTCACTACTGCAACATTCTGCTGTGTTTGCTGCTAGTTCCCTTTGCTGGGAATATTGGCAAATGTGCTGTTTGTTCAAACGTCACTCTCTGAAAGCATACTCCTGATCTAGCAGACTGGAAGCCTGACTGATGTAGCTGGGCTGAAACGACCCCAAGGTAATCAGTCCTTTGTGCGTCTGGTACACAGAGATAGGAGAGGGGGAGGCACTGAGGACACTCATGGTGAGTTTGTATGGATGCATTTTGGCAATGGTGTAGCATGGAAAGACAGCAGTGCCCTGGTTCATGGCTGTCTTCCTTGGCAGTGGTAGGTCACACAGCTAATCCATAAAAGAAGCAGAGAGCTGCCCATAGCCTTTAGAGATGGGCAGCTGACTGTTAGGGTCTTGCAGCATCACGCTGTAAAAGGATAAGATCCAGCTGCTCCCCAGTGCCAGTTTTAACTCCACTTCGTCTTTTCAGCTGTTTTTTAGGTGATTTCTGGCAGGCCCAACACAGATTGCCAGTTTCTCTCCCAAGGAAGAGCATATTTGCTGAGGCAGATTTCTTCTTTTCTTGTGGGACAGCTTGGGGGATCTGAGCAGAGAGGTTCTGATCAGTAGTAAACTAGCAGAGAAAAGGCAATCAGGGAGCAGCAAACTATTTATGGGTTGAATTTAGCAAGTAGTCTCGTCTGAGAAAATAGTTTCCCCAAGTGCTGAAACACTTAGTTTCAGACAGAGCTTTAAGCAGGTTTCCTATGTCGTGCCATGCAAAATCAGAGTGTGTAGTGATTGACTGTAGGCAGTTTGTGGGAGGGGTGATGAGTCTTACTACAGCTCAAACACCTCTTTTTGTGCCCCAGAGTGCAATTAAAATGCTTCTAAGCACTTAATAAGTTAGAATAGTTTTAATGTCAGGTGCGCCTGGGCAGGTTGATCCACACTAAGTAAGTTCCTCCTTGTGAAATGCTTTGCTTTATGCCATCTGGCAATGCTACAGAAGCACCAGACTTGTGAAGATGAACTGAAGTTCTGCTCCCTGCTCTGTAGTTCCAGTTTCACAATTTTTCAGTCCCATGACAAACACAGAGTAGCTCAGAACTAGATCTGTAAAGACTTACTTGATTTTGCCAGTTTTTTCCATTAGATGTAAGACATGAAAGTGCCATGACCATATGGCGCATTGTCATTCATTTCGTGAGCTTGCTTTCTTTGCTCAGGTAACTTCCCCAGCTCTTTACCTTAGTCGGACTCTATTTTCTTTAATATGCAGGCTGCATTAAAAAAGCTAATTCAACCAACTTTTCAATACCTTAATAAGAATTTATTTTTGAGCTATACATTTATAGCTTATGTTTTTCTCATGCAAAGACACATCCATCACAAGGTAGGAGGTGTCGTCAGTAAGAGTAAAATCATAATTTCTCACCAACAGGTTGACAAAGTTGTAGTGCAGCTGCTTGCCATAACCAAGTTTACAACACAGCTATCCTGGAAAGCACTATTGTAATTTGCCATCCCACACCATACTGACAACTGTAGTATTTAATTTTACTTATTTAATTATTGGCTACTGAAAGAAAAAGTGCATTCGCTTCTTGGGAGCTGCTAATTCTCTTGTGTCTGCCAGGCAAAGAGAGGAGAGAAGGGAGAAGGGATCAGTGATCCCTCTGTGTTGTTCCTGTGTTCAGCTCTGTGGCAGTCTTCTGGGCAGGAGCAAAGGGAAGCCAGGCTGGATGAAGAAGAAAGTGCTGCTAACACGAGTCTCTCCCACATTCAGGGCAGTGGCAGACGGGGCTATGCAAAGCTCTTATGGAAGTGAATGTGATCTCTATACCTATCTCTGACCTGACAGACAGCATTCCCCTGGCACATCAAATTCTGCTGCTCAGGTAGTTATTACGTCTTCCTAAAGGCTATTTCATAACAGAGCTGGGCAGGTATCTAGTTATGCTGTTCACTTTGAGCTGGACTGGCCAGCCAGTTTTCCACCCATCTTGTGCTCCAAGATAGTATCTTGGTTGGATGGATGCATTTATTTAGGGGGTGGGAGGTATACAACTTTGTGTATGTGAACAAGGAGAAGAAGCATGGTCATATTGCAGCTGCTGAGCTAGATTTCAGGAACCAGGAGCACCACTGCATCTCACTGCATGTTGCTTCTCTAAATTTAGTCGTGTCAATACCTCCTGGGTTAGCTCTGGTCTATGTCTGTAGACTTGGGAGTGAGCCAAGGACTGAGGGAGAGAATGGGATGCCATGGTTCCTAGCTCACACTTCTGTTTGGTGCCTAGCTGTCAAAGCCAAGGACCACCTTTCTCCTTACGTGGAAGAGAGAGGAAGCTATGCCCACAATAAGAAAGATGTGTATCTTGTTGGCTGTGACCGGGTGAATGAACTCTCCCATTCCCAACACAACGAAATGTCACAAAATTGGTGCTTCTGTAGAGGGAAATCAGTATTTCATTTTGGGGTTAAACCACAAAACGTTTTTACTGTCTTTCACCACATTGCAAATAACAAAGTGGTTATAAATAAAGCTACCCTGCTAAGTAGCTTAGGCTGGTGCTGGGAAGAAGAGATCAATTAATTTCTATTCACAGCAGAAAACTCCCTCAGAGTTTCTGCTCCCTTAGATCATGAGTTTATTTGAGGACAGCATCACCATATCAATATACATTTATCTAACTAGTAATCGGGATGCAGGTTTGGATGTGAGTTTGGGAAATCCAGTGTTCTGTGGTGAAAGGACAAGAGTATTGTGATAAGAAATAGAAGGAATTTACTTTTTTATCTTTCAGTGTATTTTCTAGGCAGGTGAAATAGACCAACACTTATCCAAAATGTCCCTACTTTTTCATCATAGTGAAAAATGCCATTTATCAGCATGGCTGAGTGTTAAGAAAGCCTAATAATGGGAACAGTATGCAACTGTAAGGAAGTGATATTTAGTAACATGCACATGAAGCTTTTCTTCCATTAAAATGCTGCTTCAGGCGTGAATGTATTGCTTGATTAGTTTTTTGGAAAAGCAGATTTTCATTCATAATGAGAACACACATTTCAGCCACAGTTATTAATGTGAACATGCTCTAAAATGAAAATAGAAAGAAGCCGAAGCCAAAGCCAGGAAACTGTCAGGACAGTGTAAAACAGCATCAGACCTTGACAAGGTGGGCTGCTCAGTCTTATAATAGTGTTTAGGTACCATGAGAAGCAAGTGCTGTGCAAGAGCCACTGGTACCAGCAGAGTAGTTATTCACATAGCAGTCAAGATGGATCATCCAATGGTCTTGGTACTCCTCTCCAGTGTTTCTCTGCTGTTCTTACTTTTAGGATGCTGTGGACAGTATTGCACACTTTCTGGGATGGGATGCCTGCTTCTTGACTGTTGGCTGAAGAGGTGAGTGATTTTTCCAGAGCTTACTTAAAAAGGGGGCTCCTTGCTGCAATACCTTACAAAGGGTTTGCTTTTGTACACAGATTGAAAGTATCTCTCTTTGTCAAGTGAAAGGTGAAATACGTAAGTATTAAAGCAGAGCATCACTTCAAACAGTTACTTTAATGGGAAAGACCAACTTCAATTTATTTTCCTTTCTTATGATCATCTATGTTTCAATGTGTAAGACAGAATCAGTGAGCCCTGCTGTTCAGCACTGTCACTACTCTGCTCATTACACAGCATGGTGATTTGCACCTTGGCACGTGCACCATGCAGAAAGGAGAGTGGGCTAATGCTTCTCTGCTTGCATGTTGCCTTGGCTGGATGAATGAGTCTGTGGTGAGAGATAAGTAACACAACAGAAACTGGAATGAAGTGAAATTGCACGGTGTCTTCTAGAGAGAGCATTGCATGAAGGACTTGCTCTTCCCTTGTGGGTATGAGGTTGATAGGAGAGTTAGAGGTGAGAAAGGTTAAGCACAGACAGCAAAGAGTAAAGGTAGTTTCCAGCAATGTGGATGAAAACCCTGTGCCTCATGAATGCTACAGAGGCTGAAAGGGCACCTTTGCAACTGATGGGTGAGCATGTGTTCTTCCCAGTCTTTGCTTTTTTTCCTCTTTCCCCTCATCAGTGAGTTCAGTCCTGCACAGCCGAGCAAGTCCTTCCCAGACCCACACTGAAACTAAATTTAGTGCAGGATTAAAGGCACAGGGTTAAAGCTAAGATCATCAGGCTGGAGCTTACATGAGAAGTAGATAACCAAATAAGAACAGCCAGTACATCTGCATGAACAAGCAGAGCCTCCAGTCCTTCTGCCCTGCAGGGAAATACATGCTTGCTAATTAGAGGTACAGACTTTCAAATTGCTCTGCTGTCTTCCTGGAATCTGCTAATGGGGATGCTCCCTGGAGATCTGAGCTCAGAGCTCTGAGTGTTTGCATGTGGGATCCTGATTGCTCCCAAAGGTTCCCCTCTGATCACCTCCCAGTGTGGCTGAGAAAGATAAAAGACATACACCCCCCTTCCTTGCTGTCCAACTAATAATGTGACTGTGGACAGATTGACAAAGCATAGTCGTTGAATAGTTTTTTCCTGTAAAACCATCCAGATTTTTTTTTTCTTCTTTTGATTATAGTATTTCTGTAACCATGTGAGTTTTGGGATCAGACAGAATAGAATCATGGAATCATCATACAATAGTTAGGGTTGGAAAGGACCTTAAGATCATCCAGTTCCAACCCTCCTGCCATGGGCAGGGACACCTCCCACTAAACCATGTCACCCAAGGCTCTGTCCA